>CM076569.1:93566839-93759273 GCA_034641835.2 Pinus albicaulis | reverse complement strand
GCGCTGAAGCAAAGAGGCAGCAAAGAAGCAAATGAAGGCAGAGGAAACGAATATAATAGAGGCAGAACCGTTATCTCAGCAATAGAGGCAGAGGCTGAGTGACAGGAGCAACAAAGACAGAGTCAGAGACAGAAGAAGAGCCGTTATAAAATTCCGGGAATCGCTTCACTCCAGCGGCAAAGAATATATATAAACATATAAAAAACTTATTCCGGGAATCGCTTAACTCCAGCAGCAATGTAATGCAAATAACACAGAAAATTTCGGGAATTGCATAACCCCAGGCGGAAGGATACATAAAACAAATCTCATTCCGGGAATCGCTACCCACGCAGGAGTATACATAGAGCGCATTACATATGTTCCAATGGTCCAAGGCATATACATTGATATATATTAAAGTGGAGCGTGTTATGATCATGGAAAGGAAGTAATATAAAGTGGGACCCTCATCCAATCGCAATCGGGGATCGCAAGGGCAGCGGAACATCGCAATAGAAAGTTGCGATTGCGATTGAAATGCCGGACCCGATCGAGTTATGCACCACAGTTAATTTCTAATCGCATCCGAGTTCCAATCGCACGACTTTGTAAAACGCTGCGATTGAAGTGGCGGACCCGATCGAGTTATGCACCACAGTTAATTGCTAATCACATCCGAGTTCCAATCGCACGACTTTGTAAAACGCTGCGATTGAAGTGGCGAACCCGATCGAGTTATGTACCACAGTTAATTGCTAATCGCATCCGAAATCTCAATCGCAATCGGAACTCTACGATTGATCGCACGACTTTGTAAAACGCTGCGATTGAAATGGCGGACCCGATCGTGTTATAAGCGGGAGTTGATATATGCAAATCGCATCCGGAATCTCAATCTCAATCGGAACTCTACGATTGATCGCACGACTTTGTAAAACGCTGCGATTGAAATGGCGGACCCGATCGTGTTATAAGCGGGAGTTGATATATGCAAATCGCATCCGGAATCTCAATTGTAATCGGAACTCTCCGATTGATCGCACGACTTTGTAAAACGTTGCGATTGAAGCCCGGACCCGATGGGCTTATTAACTATGATTAACAAGTGTTTTGAGTTCCAGTTCTAATCGCAAACGGAAATTTGTGAAGGCGCTGTTATATATAAATATATATATATATATAAAGTGGTTGCGGTTGTATTAAAACATGCCGCGTGGTCTGTAGACCCACGGGCCTCAGCTTAACGGGAGGGCGATTATTAATGTAATGCAATTGTAATATATGTATGTTCCGGCCTGCGGAACTCGCTACATCAACAAGACACTTGCTGCGTGTAAAGGATTGAATTACAGTCAGCAGATTCATTTATATATAAAGCACTGGTATAAAAATAAAATAAAAATGCAGTTCATAAATTCAGGAGTTACGCAGCAGCCATAAACAGAAAGGCATACAGAGAAGAGAAAGGGACAAAGAGACAGTTAGAGAAAAGACAAATGCGCAGCAAGCCAAGAGACAAAATGAGTGAGTTGGAGTTCACATTGTAATTCGAATGTAAATGTTTTAATCGTTTTTATTGTTTGTGATGCATTGGCAAGTCTCCGAGAGAAAACAAACTCCCACTGTAATGTTAAAATTGACACCTACAGTTATAATTTCTGAGTAAGCTAATAAAAGGAGTGAGAAGGAAGAAGGCAAAGAGACATGACTTTCCATTTCGAATTCCAAGCAGAATACAAACTGTCATGTGAGGAAATCTATAAATAATATCATCTTGATATGCAGAGAGAGTTTTTTTGAGAGCAGAGGTGAGAGTAAAGAAAGAGAAGGCAGAATACAGAAGAGTGAAGCAGAGAAGATCAAGAAAAGAAGAGTAGAAAGAGGAGCTACAGAATAGAGCTGATATCAGAGGTAAATCAGCAAACATTCAGTTTGTTAAATTGAGGAAGTTGGAGCTTCCCTATCAAGTTGAAGCTTGATAGCTGTCAGTTGTAGCTGACTGAGGTTGGAGCCTCCTGTAGGTTGGTGCCTGCAAAAAATTGAAGGGAGTTGGTGCTTCCTTGCAAGTTGTAGCTTGCAGAATTGAGGATAGAGCCTCCTGTAGGTTGGTGCCTGCAGAAAACAGTGGTGAGAGGGAGTTGGAGCTTGCCTTTGTATCACAACAATAATAAGATGTGGTTTTCTCCCTTTATGGGTTTCCACTTACATCTGCTGTCTCTATGTGTGCTTCTTATGTGTTGATGTGATTATTTCAATCTACTTAATTTCTTGCTGCTTTCAACTTAAGTATGGTGTCACAATAAATTAATATTGGCTGCAAATAAGATTGTTCACATATTAAAGCTGTAAATAACTCTGGTGAAAATTTAAAAGGCTAATGCATGTATTAAACTGATTCACCCCTCCCTCTCAGTTTAATCAAAGATTCAACAATTGGTATCAGAGCGGGTTCCTTTGTACAAGTCTAACAACTGAAAGGAGATCCTAGGTTCCCAATATGGCTAGTAAAGAAGGATGCTCAACCAATAAACCCCCTTTCTTCACTGGTGAAAATTATGCTTTCTGGAAAATCAGAATGAAGACATACATAATGTCTCTAGGAATAGAAGTCTGGGCTGCTGTGGAATTAGGATATGCCCCGAATTCAACTGATACAGAAAAAGAAGCTAAAGAAAGCTTTGTAGCTAATGCAAAAGCCATGAATGCCATCCTGAATGGATTATGTGAAGCAGAGTTTATTAAAGTAATGCACAAAGACACTGCCAAGAAAATTTGGGATACTCTTGAAGGCATACATGAGGGAGACCAGAAAGTAAAGACTGCCAAACTTCAAGTATATAGAGCCCAGTTTGAAAACTTAAAAAATGAATGATGATGAAGATGTTGGCAGCTTCTTCTTAAAAGTTGCAGAAATTGTTAACAATGTGAAAGCTCTTGGAGAAACCATACCAGAAAGTATAGTTGTGCAAAAGATTCTAAGATCACTCCCATCCAGATTTAATCCCAAGGTATCTTCAATAGAAGAGACAGCGAATTGGGAGACATTGACCATGAATCAGCTACTAGGAAATCTTACAGCATATGAGATGAGGCTTCCACAGAAGAAGTCAAGCATAAGGGAGGCAACATTCAAAACATAAAATAAGAAAGAAGAAAAGGAAGACATATGCTCCTGCTCTGATGAAGAAGAGGCTAAATTTGTCAAGAAATTGGATAGAGGCTCAGGTAGATACAAAGGTAAACTTCCCTTCAAATGCTTTAACTGTGGAAGAGTTGGACATTATGCTGCTAAATGTCCTCATAAGAAAGTAAGAAATCAAGCTCAAGAATCAGAGAAAGACACATCAAAGAATTGGCATAAAGGAAAGAAATTCAGCAGAAAATCCTTCTACGCTCAGCAAGACAGCATTGCATCTGAAGACTCAGATGAACCCTCAGGAGAAGAGGGAACCTCTGAATTTTTACTAATGGCCATAGAAGATCTTGAAGGAATCTTGCTAGAAGAAGAAGAAGAAGGGGAAGTCGATCTTGAGGGGGAGCTAAGAAGTGCTCTGGAGGAGGATTGACAGACTCAAACTAAAATGCAGAAAAAAAAAAAAGAGATTCTCCTAAAATGTGTGAAAGAAGAACAAAATTCAGAAGTCCTCATGCAGCTGAAGGTAAAGCTTGAAGAAGCCAAGAAGATAGAAGATATGTTACTTCAGCAAATCAAAGATAAAACTCAAGAACAAGAGAAGATGGAAGAAGAAATTCTGTGTCTAAGAAAGAAATTAGAAAAAGCTCAACAGAAAGTTTCTATATACCCTTCTCAAACAACAAGCTCTATTAAGTTGAATGAAATTTTGGTTGCTCAAAGATCCCCTATGATAAAGACTGGAATAGGCTACGAAGGAGAATCAAGTAAAGGAAAAGAAAAGGTTGACAGAGAGAATATTTTTGTAAAAGAAAAGAAGGATGAGGAAGTAGCTCATATAATTCCTACAAAAGAAGAAATCTGCAATAAGAGAGACAGAGAGCAGAAGAAACCTCTAGTAACAAAGAATGCAATAACTACTAAGATAACAGAAAAAGGATCATATGCTCCTGAGTATGTCAAATTTGGAAGCCATCAAAGGAGATTCTTCCCTCCTATGAAGAACGCCACCTGTTATGTTTGCCACAAGCAGGGACACATTGCTGCATATTGTCATGCAAGGAAGAATGATTCAAACCAGCAAAAGAGGCAAGCATGGAAGAGACAACCTTACATCAGGTATGCAAGTAATTTCTATGGTTATTGTTTTTATTGTAAGGAATTTGGCCATAGAATTATTGAATGTAGAAAGTATGGACAAAAACTGATGTTCAATACCTCAAGGAGGTTTATGAGTCAAAGCAATTTTGTTCATGCTCACAATTCCGCAAAAACTATAATCAAATGTTGTATATGCAATCAAATTGGGCATATATCTTCCAAGTGTTCTCTAAAGGGATATAATTCATCACCTCACAAAAGATACCAAACAAAAGGGGGCCTCCAGTGGATAAAGAAGGCTAATAAATGTGACTTGGCTTTAATTGCTCAAGATTTGAAGAGTCAATGGTATTTGGACAGTGGCTGCTCTAAACACATGACAGGAGATAAAAACAAGTTTTTAACTCTTGACGAAAGGAAATCGGGCAATGTCACTTTTGGAAATGACAAATCAGGAAAGATCAAGGGAAAAGGATCAGTCAGCATAGACAATGGCAGAGGAAAGGCCCAATATGTATTATATGTAGATGGACTGAAAGAAAATTTACTGAGTGTCAGTCAGATGTGTGATAAAGGCTGTGAAGTTCTCTTTAGAGCACAAGATTGTGTAGTCAGATCAAGAACAACAGGAAAAACTCTACTCAAAGGTGTTCGAACAGAAAGTAATGTGTACATAGTGAAAGAGGAAGATGAAGCCTGCCATCTTAGCAAACTTGAGGAGTCATGGTTGTGGCATAGAAGATTGGGACATCTCAGCTTTGACCATATCATCAGACTGAGCAAGAAGAAAGCTGTAAGAGATATGCCAGAAATAAAAAGGCCTTCAAGTACTATATGCAAATCTTGTCAATTGGGGAAACAAACTCGCACATCCTTTAAATCTAAAGAGATTGTCAAGAAACCACCTAACTTGTGGGCACATGGACCAATCTCGAAATAAGTGAACCCTGAAACCAAGTGGAGAATCCTACTTCATGTTGATAATAGATGATTTCTCCAGAATGACATGGGTTGCTTTTCTCAGGAACAAATCAGAAGCACTGGAAAAGTTTAAGATATTCAAAGTATTAGCAGAAAATCAAACTAGATGCAAGCTGAAATGTATCAGATCAGACAGAGGAGGAGAATTCACAGATTATGACTTTGTAGACCTATGTAATGAACATGGAATAAAGCAACAATTTACTATTGCAGGGACACCTCAGCAGAATGGAGTAGCAGAGAGACAAAACAGGTCTGTACAAAAAATAGCAAGAGCTATGATGCAAGAGAAT
Organism: Pinus albicaulis; assembly: GCA_034641835.2. Lineage (NCBI taxonomy): Eukaryota > Viridiplantae > Streptophyta > Pinopsida > Pinales > Pinaceae > Pinus > Pinus albicaulis. Next base: position 93,753,783 of record CM076569.1, on the reverse strand, counting down.
AATATTGCTCAAACCTTCTGGGCAGAAGCAGTGCACACAACAATACATATCCTTAATAAAGCTCACTTAAGGCCAAGCAGTGACAAGACTCCCTATGAACTATGGCATGGAAAGCCAGCCTCAATCAAACATTTCAGAATCTTTGGTAGCAAGTGTTACATAAATAATAATGATGAAAACCTTGGGAAATTTGATGCAAGAGCAAATGAAGGAATATTCTTAGGATATGCATCCAAAAGTAAAGGGTACAGGTGCTACAACAAGACTCTTCGGAAAATAGTTGAATGTATTGATGTGAGATTTGATGAAGAACTTCCAAACAATACAATAAATACAAACTGTTGCAGTCCATCAGACAACCATGAAGAGGAAGACAAGGATGATGATGAAACAAGCAAGACAACAGATGATGCAGAGATGAGCTCGAAAACCCCCTCAAGATACACTCAGAAGAATCATCCTGAAGATCAGATCATATGAGACAAGAAAGCAGGAGTCCAGACAAGAAGGCAGCTAACAGAACAAATAGAAGAAGTATACATAGCCATGTTATCACAAATAGAGCCAAAGAAATTTGAAGAAGCCAGCAAGGACAAGTATTGGGTAAAAGCAATGAATGAAGAATTGAACCAAATTGAGAAGAACAATACCTGGGAACTAGTTCCTAGACCTATTGAGAAAAATATCATTGGTTCAAAATGGGTATTCAAAAACAAAATGAATGAGCAAGGACAAGTAATCAGGAATAAAGCCAGGCTGGTCTGCAAAGGATACTCGCAAATTGAAGGACTTGACTATGATGAAACATTTTCACCTGTAGCCAGAATGGAGGCTATCAGAATGTTCCTGGCATTTGCATGCTACCAAGACTTCAAGGTATATCAAATGGATGTAAAGTATGCTTTTCTTAATGGAGATCTAGAAGAAGAAGTGTACATGGAACAACCAGAAGGCTTCTCATTGACAGACAAAGAAGACTATGTGTACAGACTGAAGAAGGCCCTATATGGACTGAAACAGGCTCCTCGTGCTTGGTACTCAAGACTGGACAAATATTTGCAAAAACAGGGTTTTAAGAGAGGTGGAGTAGACAACAATCTATACATAAAAGCCCATGAAGATGAACTCCTGATTGTTGTAGTATATGTTGATGACATTATGTTTGGAAGCAACAAAGATGAACTAGCAAAAGGGTTTGCTGATGAAATGAAAACAGAGTTTGAAATGTCTATGATTGGAGAGCTCAGTTTCTACTTGGGACTACAAATTTAGCAAAAGAACACAGGTACATTTATTTCACAAGAAAAATACATAAAAGAAATGTTGAAAAAGTTCAAAATGGAGGACTGCAAACCTGTGTCAACTCCCATGACCACAGGTTGCAAGCTGTGTGCTAATGATGGGTTTGCTGACATAGATCAAGGACTTTACAGATCAATGATTGGAAGTCTATTGTATTTGACTGCATCAAGACCAACATCATGCTAGAAGTAGGATTAGTGGCTAGATATCAAGCAGCACCTAAACAAAACCATCTTCTGGCAGTCAAAAGAATATTCAGATATCTAAAAGGAACAATACAGTATGGACTTTGGTATCCTAAAAGCAAAAACTTCACTTTATCAGCATACACAGATGCAGATTGGGCCAACTATATGGATGATAGGAAGAGTACAAGTGGAGGTGCATTCTATCTAGGAGAAAGCCTAGTTGCATGGCTAAGCAAGAAACAAACATCCATCTCTCTGTCTACAGCTGAAGCCGAATATATAGCAGCAACAGCATGTTGTACACAAGTCATGTGGATGAAGCAAACTCTTCAAGAAATGAAGGTAAGCATTGATGAACCTATTCCAATAAAATGTGACAATACAAGTGCTATAAGTATATCTAAAAATCCTGTGCTTCATTCAAAAACCAAACATATACCAATCAAGTATCATTTCCTCCAAGAACAAGTGGCTCTGAAAATAGTAAAGCTGGAATATGTACCAACGAAAGAACAGACAGCTGATATATTTACCAAACCTCTTGCTAGAGAACCATTTCAATACTTGAGAGATAAACTAGGGGTAGTATCAGCAGATGCTACTCTCTAATATGAAGAGAATGCACAACTTCAGGGGGAGAACAAAACAAAGATATCATTCCAGGGGGAGACTAGCCAGCAAGATAAGCATAAAACAAGTCCACAGGATCAGCATTAACAGTATTATCGGCATTCAGAAGCAACAAATTCTAGCACGCATTCAGCATTATAAGCTTTCGGCAGCATTGGCAGTATAAGCATTCAGTATTCATTCAGAAGCAAGTTCTAGCACGCATTCAGCACTATAAGCATTCAACATTATCATAAAATAGAGCAATGGTATAGAGCAGCATATAAAATAGAGCAGCATGATATCGGCTCACTATATGGTATCGGCTTACAAGCACTACAAATATGAAACATAGCAGCATGATACAGCTATTAAAACCAAAGCGTTCTCTCAACAAGTTTCATACATCACTCTGGAGCATCATAGTACAATTTCAGCTGAAGAGGACCTAAACGTAACTCAGAAAAAGGAAGTACAACGACAGAGCCCATATGGAGAGATGAGGCATCGTCCTTTGCCATTGATGTCAAAGGGGGAGGAAGAACAAACAATAGAAGGAAGAGCAGGCAAACAGAAAGAGCAAGCAACAAGAGAAAGAGAAAGAAAACAGAGAAAGTGGATTGCCATCAATGCCAAAGGGGGAGACTGTTGGAAATGTTGTCATTGATGGCAAAGGAGGCAACGCTGAAGCAAAGAGGCAGCAAAGAAGCAAATGAAGGCAGAGGAAACGAATATAATAGAGGCAGAACCGTTATCTCAGCAATAGAGGCAGAGGCAGAGCGACGGGAGCAGAAGAGACAGAGTCAGAGACAGAAGCAGAGCCGTTATAAAATTCCAGGAATCGCTTCACTCCAGCGGCAAAGAATATATATAAACATATACAAAACTTATTCCGGGAATCGCTTAACTCCAGCAGCAATGTAATGAAAATAACACAGAAAATTCCGGGAATCGCATAACCCCAGGCGGAAGGATACATAAAACAAATCTCATTCCGGGAATCGCTACCCACGCAGGAGTATACATAGAGCGCATTACATATGTTCCAATGGTCCAAGGCATATACATTGATAAATATTAAAGTGGAGCGTGTTATGATCAATGGAAAGGAAGTAATATAAAGTGGGACCCTCATCCAATCGCAATCGGAGATCGCAAGGGCAGCGGAACATCGCAACAGAAAGTTGCGATTGCGATTGAAATGTCGGACCCGATCGAGTTATGCACCACAGTTAATTGCTAATCGCATCTGAGTTCCAATCGCACGACTTTGTAAAACGCTGCGATTGAAGTGGCGGACCCGATCGAGTTATGCACCACAGTTAATTGCTAATCGCATCCGAGTTCCAATCGCACGACTTTGTAAAACGCTGCGATTGAAGTGGCGGACCCGATCGAGTTATGCACCACAGTTAATTGCTAATCGCATCCGAGTTCCAATCGCACGACTTTGTAAAACGCTGCGATTGAAGTGGCGGACCCGATCGAGTTATAAGCGGGGTTGATATATGTAAATCAGATCCGAATCTTCAATCGCACCTGATCCTACGACACGATCACTTTGTAAAACGCTGCGATTGAAATGGCGGACCCGATCGTGTTATAAGCGTATTCCGGGAATCGCACTCTCCAACCGGCGAAACAGAAGCAGAGACAGAGGCAGAGAGCAGTTACAAAATTCCGAGAATCGCTTCACTCCAGCGGCATATAATACAGAACCATATTCCGAGAATCGCACACTCCAACCAGCGTTATACAACACGAATCTTATTCCGGGAATCGCAGACTCCAGCCGGGCGTTACACATATAATACAGAACCATATTCCGGGAATCGCACTCTCCAACCGATGGAGCACATATAACAAATACAAACATTATTCCGGGAATCGCTTCACTCCAGCGGCAAAATATATATAAGCATATATATCAGTTATATACAAGCAGAGCACTTTAACCAAAGGTTCTATCAAAACGAAATGGCTTATAAGGTGGGACCCCTCCCCAATCGCAATCGGAGAAAAGGTTCAATCGGTGGAGTTTTGTTATGTGCTCCGATTAAAGGCCGGACCCGATTGAGCTATATGCCACAGTTTATTGCTAATCGCATCCGAGTTCCCAATCGCATCGGAGAACATGTGAGTTGTGATTGCGATTGGAAGTCCAGACCCGATGGAGGTATGAATTATAATTCAAACATGTTTGAAGTCCTGTCCCAATCGCATCGGCAAAATACAATGAACAGTGGTCAATCGCAACACATATTAAAAGACTTGTGATTGCGATTAAGAGTTCGGACCCGATGGGTGTATTAACGATGGTGTATATATATTTGAATTCCGGCTAATCGCATCGGAACTTTCCAATTGATCGCAAGTCCTTTGTAATATGCTCCGATCAAGTGGCGGACCTGATGGCATTATACGATGGATTTAATAGGTTCAATCGCATCTGGAATCTCAATCGCAATCGGAACTCTCCGATTGATCGCACGACTTTGTAAAACGCTGCGATTGAAGTGGTGGACCCGATCCAGTTATAAGCGAGAGTTGATATATGCAAATCACATCCGTGTTCTGATCGCAATCGGAACTTTTCTATTATGCGCCCCGATTGCATTTGATTGAAGCCCGGACCCGATGGGCTTATTAACTATGATTAACAAGTGTTTGAGTTCCAGTTCTAATCGCAAACAGAAATTTGTGAAGGCGATGTTATATATAAATATATATATATATATATAAAGTTGTTGCGATTGTATTGAAAAGTGCCGCGTGGTCTATGGACCCATGGGCCTCGGCTTAAGGTGGAGGGCGATTATCAATATACAATGACTGTGATATATGTCCGTTCCACTTGCGGAATGTTCCACATCAACAAGACACTCGTGGCATGAAAAGCATTGGAATATGGCCCAGAATTACAGTCAGCATATTCATTTATATATATAAAGCGCTGATATAAAAATGAAAAATGCAGTTACACAAATACAGAAGTTACGCAGCAGCCATATATAGAATGACATACAGAGAACAGAAAAGAGATAAAACACAGTCACAGAAAAGACAAAGACACAGTCAGAGAAAAGACAAATGCGCAGCAAGCCAAGAGACAAAACGAGTGAGCTAGAGTTCTCATTTAAATTTGAATGTAAATGTTTTTATTGTTTTTATTGTTTGTGATGCATTGGCAAGTCTCCGAGAGAAAACAAACTCCCACTGTAATGTTAAAATTGACACCTACAGTTATAATTTCTGAGTAAGATGATAAAAGGAGTGAGAAGGCAGAAGGCAAAGAGACATGACTTTCCATTTCGAATTCCAAGCAGAATACAAACAGTCATGTGAAGAAATCTATAAATAATATCATCTTGATATTCAAGAAAGTGAAGTGAGAGTAAATCGAGAGAAGGCAGAATATAGAAGAGTAAGATAGAGAAGATTAAGAAAAGCAGAACAGAAGGAGAAGCTACAGAACAGGGTTGATATCTGAGGTAAATCAGCAAACTTTCAGTTTGATAAATTGAGGAAGTTGGAGCTTACCTATCAAAGTGCAGCTTGATAATCGTCAGTTGTAGCTGACTGAGGTTGGAGCCTCCTGTAGGTTGGTGCCTGCAGAAAACTGAAGGGAGTTGGTGCTTCCTTGCAAGTTGTAGCTTGCAGAATTGAGGTAGGAGCCTCCTATAGGTTGGTGTCTGCAAAAAAACAGTGGTGAGAGGGAGTTGGAGCTTGCCTTTGCATCACAACAATAATAAGATGTGGTTTTCTCCCTTTATGGGTTTCCACTTATATCTGGTGTCTCTGTGCATGATATTTATGTATTGATATGATATGTATCATTTGCTTAATACCTGCTGCTCTCGAATTAAGTCTACTGCTCTATTAAACTAATACTTTCAGATTACATTCTAAGATTACTCTCACATCAAATAGAGTTTGAAATGAAGGTGTAAATAAGTTTATTGAAAAGTTTAAAAGATCAGGAATGTATTAAACTGATTCACCCCCGCCCCTCTCAATTTAATTAGAGATTCAACATACCATACTTGGAACATTTTTTGCATTATATAAAAAACTCATTTATCATACTATTTTTATGTCAAGCATTAATTTCAATGTTTCCTTGCGTACTTTTTGTTGAATTTTTTTTTATTAGTTATTGAATTTTTTTTTTATGCTCATGAAAGTAAAAAATGAAATATAGATTGGGTATTGGGGAATTGAGAGTGATGTGAGGGGGGGGGAAGGGCCATAAGAGCTTCCACCTTCACGTGGTTGGCCCTGTTTAGTAGAGAATAATTTATTGGAGCGATTTAATCTTGGAGCAAACCTCCCTCGATCCAGCGTAGCAACAAAAAAGTCATTGTTGACTTAGTTGCTACTCTTTCAAATCGTGGGAGGCTTATTCCAAGTTCATGCGACTCCAATAAATTGTTCTTGAAACGAAGAGGAGCTTATTCAGGTATGTTTTGACATTTTCAACATATGTTCTAACATTATCATAAGAATGCATCTTAGAGTAAAAAATACTACATCAATTATTTGTATTTATTGTATAGATAATGATGGATTTTGATTGACTTGGCAGTGCAGGTACAAATCCTCTTGCATCATGAGCAATACAACTTGTCAACCAGGGTCATGTCCAGGATATTTTGCTTGTGCGCTTGACCAGGTTCGTAATGTCACATTTTGTAAGTTCCTTTACAGTTCATAATACAATATTAAGCTTGTTCATGATTATTATCTAGGTTTTTTGTATGTGTTTTTTCATCTATTTGATTGTAAGCAACTCTGCATGTTTCCTGTTGTTCACTATGATTTCTCCCATTACCAATCCCAGGATGAATCCGAATTTATTGTTACATAGGTTACTTTATTGTTACTATGATTTCTCCATTTACGATTTCATAGGTTACATCATGTAAAGTTGTCAATGTCAGGTTGGTGATGAGCTTTAGTTCTCCAGATTTGGGGCTTTTCTGATATTTTCTCCCTCATGTCATTCCTGCATCACCTCGTTGTTTGAGCATGCCAATTGTCTACCACTTGTACCAATTGGTACATGTCAATCTCTGAGTGGTGCCACATTTCACCTATTTTCGGCCCACTTGACCACCTGAAAAACTCAAATCCACACACCATGTGTCTTTATCATGGAGTGCCACATGTCCTAGATATTTAGGCCGATAGGCCTTCTGTTATGAAAGAGATCAATTTTTTTTCGTCAACACTTCTTATCTAGGCACGACACTTGTTACTTTTTTAATCTGACGGTCACAGTCTCTCGGGTTACCTTCTAGGTTTAACATACGACTGGTTTCTGGTATATTTCCATGGAATCAGTCTGAAAATACCAGCAACAATCCACACACCTGCAACCATCGACAGACCTGTCGTTTTAGTAGCTGCATTTCCGCAACTGCCAATACACCTGCCGTTTTAGTTGCTGCATTTTGGCAACTGCCAATACACCCGTCGTTTCATTCTCCTGGACTCTGTGTATGTATATTTTTCATATAATTTTATCACGAAGTTGGCTGCAGTGCTTTGACATGCCTTTGAATATTTTTGCGGGTTAGAAGACATTTCAGGCTAGAGCTATTGAATAGACTTGATGAGATAGTTGTATTTGATCCTCTTTCTCGTGATGAGCTCAGAAAATTTGCTAGACTACATATGAAAGATGTAGCGATTCGTCTTGCAGAGAGAGGTGTTGCTTTAGGGGTTACAGATGCTGCTCTGGATCTTGTTCTTCAGGAAGCCTAAGATCCTGTAAGTAATCACTTTGTTTTGCTTTCTTTCTTATTCAGAGTCTATCTTGCTAGGGGATGTGCCCGTTATGGTTTGTTATGAGACCGTTGTCAATTTCATCACCGTCCCTCATAATATGTTTGATTGTGTTTATAAATAATAAAAAATTATTACACCAAACAATAAACAATTAACTGTACTATGAGTAATATGATATCTTGAAATAATTCTCATTATAATTTCATAACCTCTGCTCTCACTTGGTGGTGTACTGCTCTGTGAGTGATATCTTGTAATAATTCTTATTATAATTTCCTAACCTCTACTCTCACTAGGTGTCTATATCACTAGGTGTATCTATTTTAAAATCATAGTTTCAATGGTAGATAAAATGTTATCTTAAAATTATAGCTTTGATGGTGATACCTTGTGATTGATAATGCAGTTTGAAGCAGCTTTGGCTTTGACTAATATAGTCTCAGGAACCTCTGAGAATACAAAGGTTGTGATTGATTACGGGGCACTGCCTATATTTGTGGAACTTCTTACCTCTGGGAATGATAATGTTCGAGAACAGGTAGCACGCTTATTTTAGAGGCATAAAATTATTCTTCCCAACTATCTTTATATGTCTGTAATTTTGGAATTTGATTTAAAAAACTAGTACCCAACTTTGAGTTCAACTGGTGTTCGTGTAAGGATGTTTGGGCTTTGGGAAATATTGCTGGAGACTCTACAAAATTTAGGGATCTTGCCCTCAGTCATGGAGATCTGAGGTAGGTGCTTGCCCAGTTGAATGATACTACCAGAATTTCAATGATAAGAAATGCTACATGAGCTCTGTCAAATTTTTTCCGTGACGTAAACCCCAACCACTATTCGAACATGTAAGCAGAATACATTTTCTGCCTCTTCTTCTTAGTTTGCAGATACTGTGGATTTTTTTTATAGATCTTGGTGCTTGGTATATTTGGACGTAATATGGACCTAGGCGCTTTTTCATTACAATGACTCTTTCATCAGGTTTTAGAAAATGCTCAGAAAATTTGGTTTCACAAGGGGATTACCCTTGCTTGCAATTATCGATTATCAATCAATTTCAAAAAAAGTCTTTCGTAGCATTGCTAAGATTTTTGTAGGTCAATTTCCGAGGCAATTTCGCAATATCTGAACTAAATTTGTCTGCCCTTTTCAATACTCTGCGCTTGTAACAGAACCAGACAAACAATCTAGTGGCCAATGCAACAACAACAACACCTCCTGTTGCAATGCCTGCAATTCACCCTCTCTGCACGCATGAATGACTATGGCACCCTCTTTTGTGAACAGGTACTAGAGCTGAAGGTATTGGTTTCCATTAGGATCGTGGAATTCAACATCCAAAATAGTATCAAATTCCACTGCAATAGTATTCCCCGGCGAGGGCAACAGTTCATTGAGACCTATTGGAATCATCACCCCCAAATAGCCTCCAGGGCTACCCAGAGTGTGATCATCTTTGTTGCCGAGTATATTTTTATTTTTTCAGTGAGAGTTTAGGGTTTCTCTAACATAGCTTCAGAAATCCGATTCAGTGCCTGCTTGAATATCGTCACATAATACTCATGGTTTGGATTGATGAGCATGTTTTTAATGGTTGGTTGATTCATAAGAACCACCCATATAGTCATCTTGAGATATTTCAGAAGTTTTCTCGGGTTTCCTTTTTCACCGTTTCTAGTGGGTGGGATGGTGTGGGTGATCCATCAATACTGGTGCTCTTGTAGTAGGGAATTTGTTTTTGGGGATATAAAGGAGCATTTGATGTAGATATCCCATTGGATGCATTCATAGATGGGCACTAGAGGTCAAGAATTTAAATTAAAAATATGCAACCTCTAGCATGGCAACCTGAAGGCCGCGAGAGACACTGGTTAAAGATTGTTTTGTGCTGGCCTTAATATAGTCGTGATTTCTTTCTATTATCTTAATGCAAATATAGTCCGGTCTCATTAAAATGAGGATTGTGGTTGTATTTCTCTTTGGTTGTTTCTCTCTTAATGCTCCAGAAGTTGCCAAAAGTTGCGATAGTTGTTTAGTTTGCCTGTTACAACTTAAAAGTGATTTTTAGCAATGGGAGTCATGTTTATTAAGGTTCATACTAATATGAAGATCTTGTAATTCTATATTCAGGATAAGAGAAGATGGTCTCTGCTTTGGGCAGTATGACAACAATTGCCACATCTACCTCATTGGGTAACAATGGTGTTAGCGCTCAAATCTACCTTAGGCTGAAATAAGGTAAAACTCAAGGCTACATCAAACCACGCTCAGCCTCGTAGCTAGCCCTACGAGGATAGGAGAGGGCTCTCTCCGGGTCTATCTTGGCAAAAAGTTTTCAGAGGGGCTGAGATGACCTAAATTGGGAACTGATCTTAGGCTAGTAAATAGATAAGAAAAGGGTTTTTAATAAATGATTGGGTTTTCTGGGCTGTATGGGGCAAAAACAGCGAGAGCAAAGATTTAATCAAAGGCACAGATTATTCCATAAGGCAAGATAGGCAAGAGCTTAAGCATCCAAACTGAAATTATATGAAATGGAAGGACTGTTAAGAAAGCTGAAAGGGGCATTAATGTATGAATCCCTTTCAGACAGAGGAAGAAACACAAAACATGAATGCTTCTCCAGGGCAAAGCAGTAAGCTGAATTTTACCCTTCTCACTCAGAACATTCAAATTCAACGACATAGCCATAAACATAACAAGGAACATATGAAAATGTAGAAAACATATACCAAATTTCAAGCCACAGAATCTATAAACGAGTCAGACTTCTTCCAACACCTCACAGCCAACTATAATGAAGCTCTCTGCTTCCACGCACCCCTCGTAACTTCCCTCGCAAATGATTAACATTAAATAACTATATAGAGAAAAACAGACCAAACAGACTGACCAAAACAAGGGCGTTGTTTCAACGTTTACAAAAATAGACAATATCCCTTTGTTCTAAAAACAGAACATCGTTTCCCTTGAACTCCTCTGATAGCCAATTAAGAGACAAATACTGGAGCGCAGATCCATTTGGAGATTTAACCGAAGTCATTAATAGGAGATCGATCCTATTCCTCTGCTGTGGTAGGTAGTCTTTGTTTAATCTGGGCTTGACTTTTTGCTTTCCTTTTACATTTTCCGTTTGAATAAAAACTGTCTTTTAATAAAAATAGCTTGGAATTGCAATTTCTCCTTTACACATTCAAAACACCATTTAATTGTCATTGCAAAAGAAATAATCCATAGCTATCAGTCATTACATATGCGCCATGAAAATACCTTCATGACAGCTGTACTTACTCTTACGCTTCCCCTCAACTTCTCCAAATCGTGACACGTAACTCGTGATTTTGTTTTATACATTCGAACCTGATTTTCCACCGAGAAACAAGACTTGTTATATCCTTCAGACCAGCTGATAGATTTTCATTCTCCACAAATAGCCTTTCTAACGTAGAAAACCACCAAGGTCTGAAACCAACAAAAGTCCCTGTGTAAAGTGCTCAAAATTAAAATTCTCCAACATTATTCCATATGCACAGCGACCTCTTCAAAAAGATGACAGAGAACTAGTTTTCAACCTGGCATAATCATTCTAGCAAAAGCACTCTCCTCATCAAATTTAACCCTTTCCATGTCCATGTCACATTCAGCAATAGAAGAAGCTGAAGAAGCATTTATGACCAGATCACTTGCACCTGCACTCTTTGTATGAAATATGGGGGTGTTGTCAATTACATTGCCATGTTCATGCCTTACAGAATCTTGATTGATGACAGAATTTACTGCCTGTGCCTGTACCTCATCTCCATGTTCGCAAAACCAGGTTACTTCTTCCACAATTTGAAGTTTGTGGATTCTCTGTATCCCGAATAAATGATTCGTCTGTTCATTGCAAGAGATCCGCTCTCACATGATAGTTATATGATTAAGAAAATTACCAGCTGAATATCCACACACCTATCAAGAAAAGACGGATACCTGAAAGAGACAGAGAAAAAGCAAGCTCTTCCATTAAAGTATGATTGTACTTGTAAAGTATGCCCGTAAAATAATTTCACTACAAAAAGACGTGAATTTTTTATCATTTTTCAATATATTACCCGTATTTATCTTGTACAGGTATCTTTGAGCATAAGGAAGAATCCATTTAACGAGGGAGAATAGTTTCTCATTGTCTTGAACACCATAAAATATTTCCTTGCGCACCACCACCTCCGAGAGTGAAGAAACTCCCATTGCACGCATCAATGTTATAAGTTTAGCTCGAATTCTGTCTTTTGTCTTCTTCTTTCGCTTACCTCAAAGATCAATGCATGAGAAGTGGAACTTCATTACATCATTTAAATTTGCTCCCACTTCGTGATCATCATCTAAGAACCGTGCTTTCAAATTTACGGAGTGAGACCATAGATCTTCAAACTGAAAATAAACACAATCATCGTCTCAGAATCAGAAAAGGAGCGCGCTTACCCAACGTTGAAGGCACCATGGCGCGTAGGAGCTACTCTGTTCTTTTGCAAAGGCTGGGGATGCTATATGCGTAGCGCCCCTTATATGGGTAGCGCGCCTCCTGTATGGGTAGCGTGCACCTCCAGTCCAGTCCACAGCTTTGAAAATCATGATTTCGGTCTTCAATTTCACCAATTCGAACTCTGCTTCTGTTAGTATACTTTTGAATTGGCGTCTCAGGAACTTGTGTTCAAAATGGCATCAAGATTGCCACTGTTAATCTCAATACCAAGATTCAAACAATATACCAATGCTCGATTTAACTTCTATCCTTATCCTCGGTTTGTATCACCATAATTTTGAATGCAAACTGCAAATGATAATACCAAAACCTTCAATGCAAACAAAGCCCTGCTGAACCACAAAGTTATTTCCTTTTGGTATTTCTCCACAAGCCAATCTATTTGCTGTTGAACTCCTTCAAGCTGTTCCAACAGTCTTTCAAACTCTTTGTGCTCATCAAATGCCACCTTTGACTTTTGCATTCGCAAAAGATGAATCCACCCATGTTCGTGGAAGCGAGCCATAGTTCCAATTCATGTTATATGGGTAATATCAAAATTTGCCCTTTTTAGTGTTTTGCTTGATTGGAAGTTTGCCTCTTCACTTGCAAGTTCTATTTCTGCCCTTGTTTCCTCTGGTATTTTAACCACAAAATTGATAACCCCATCTGCAATAAAATATCATACCAAGGTGATATCTTCTTCCCATTTTTCTCAAAAGAAGGAAACTCTGTAATCCAGAGTTTGTGGCTTATTCTCCCAACTTTGCTTTGGGTATTGTGTTTCTGATCAACTGACTGATGGATTTCTGTTTGTCTCACAGGGTATAGAGCTGCTGAAGCTGAAACAAGGCTGCCATTAAGGAGCTGTAGAGCTTTGGAACACTTTGACAAATTACATATTCTAAAAAAAACACATTTGATGATTTCTTCTTCAAAACAGGGTTTTGAAGAAGAATCAATCTCGCATTATTGACGATGACATTCCTGAAATAAACACTTATTGAACCTTCCTCTAGCCTGCAGACATTATTCGACATGTTTGAAGACCAATGACGAAGGACTGACAGGACCATGTCTAACATTGGCTCCAATGGGGATGGCAGCTGCCGCTTCTTGGAGGTGCCAAGAACTACAGATATTTGGGAGAGCAGACATTGCCTCCATCCATTGGGCGATGGAATCATTATTGCAAGAAATCGACATGATTAATTTATTAACTGAAAACTGACTGAAATGACGAATAACTCATGACTGACTTAACTTAGAACAAGTATTTACAAAGCTTTTTGAAAAAGGCAGCAGTCCATCAAGATTTCAAATCATGATGAAAACCACCTGCATACTGATGTGATATGTACAATCATGTGTAGTGTGCCTTCCAATGTAACCAATCCAGTAGATGGCTACACCCCAAATTTCTGCTCTTACTCTCCTTGAGCAGGCAGAATGATGAACCTGTAGGCAACTCAAAATAACCACTGAAACCAAAGCTTATGATAATGAACCAGGCAATATTTATCCTTTCTAATGCTTGCAGAAGAATGCTGAAGGGGTCTTGAAAATCTTGAAGCACTGGCTTATCTGGAGATCCAGCTGCAAAAATACAAGTATTCACTCCATTCTGATCTGAAAGGACAATTGATTTCTGAGGGATAGAAATGCACAGAGAGGTATCTGCCATCTGAGTGTTAGCTGTAGGTTCCTTGACCATGAGAAATTATGGCATATATTCCTCAACTTCATGATCTAGGTCATTCTTAAACAAAAAACAATCTTCAAGATTATCAAACATGATAGCCTTATCATCTTTGTGAAAGAAAAAATTATCTGTTTGCTGATCTACAAAACTGATTACAAGACAGTCATCTTTTTCAAAAGAGGAAGAAGTTTCACCAACACTTTCTTGACTATGTGTGCACTGCAAATCTGCTGTAGCTTGGGTTGTAACAAGACCTCTCAAAAGTAGATCTATCTCATCTTCAGACAAAGGAGACAATGCTTTTTGTTTTCTTCTGCTTAAACAGTAATTATCTTCATATGACAGGGCATTCAAACTATCATTTATTACTGAGTTATTGAAAGGAGATTTATCACTTACTTGCACAAAGATCTCATTTTGTTTTTCATGAACTGACTGGATTGCTTCTTCATGAAGGCTGTGTTCTAATGATGGACTGACAGTATGACTGAGAACATTTGGATCCATTACTATGTTTTCTGCATTCCAGATGATTTCAACAGCAGATTTCTCTTTGATGGGCTTCAGCACAAGATATGCTTGGTCATTACGATCTGAATCTGAATCTGAAGTAGCTGACTGGACATTATCACAATCTGCAATCTGCATGTTGTCTTCTTCTGTGGGCAGATCTGAAATGTCATTCTCCCTTTCATCATTTTCAGCCATATGGCACTCTTAAACCTGTTGATCTTGATTCTGCTGCAAAATTTTCTGAGCATTTTGATGGGTATCCTCTAGGTTCTCTTCATGTTGCTGAAACGGATTCTCATACAGAGCCTCCATGATCTCATCATCCATGAAATTATCATCTTCATAATATTTCTCAAGGCTTTCAACAAAAGTAGAAGCATGTTTGCAACAGTCATGAACTAAATTTAATGATGGATAAGATACTTGATATCTTTCAATGAACAGGGCATGAAAATCCTTTAAACAATAAATACAGGCCAGCGGCAAATTTTCATACCAAGATTGGGCTTCACCTTCCAGTGTGGCCAGGAATATCTTCATCAAGAAATCTTCAGGAAAATGCACCTTCAACTTGCGAATATGCATGTGAAATCTAACCAGATGTAAAGCAGCATCTTTCTTACCATCATCGTTAAACGTAGGCAGATTCCTTGACCAATCTACCTTGGGCATCTTATTCGGAAAACCTGGAATGTGATCTCGGCTCATGGGAGTGTATCTTCTTGTGATTCGATCCATCTTGAAAATCTCACAGCTACTGATCTCCCTGCAGTGAAGTCACCGTGAAGCATCGATTTCTAGATTGTTCAGTGAATGAAGTTGCCGGTGAATGATTTCAGCCTTGCGGTGTCTGACTGCTATCCACCATCAGCAATCGGATCTGAACTTTGTCATCCTTTACCGGGGAAAGATCTTCCCCAGTATGGTCGCCACTATGTTAGCGCTCAAATCTACCTTAGGCTGAAATAAGGTAAAACTCAAGGCTACATCAAACCACGCTCAGCCTCGTAGCTAGCCCTACGAGGACATGAGAGGGCTCTCTCCGGGTCTATCTCGACAAAAAGTTTTCAGAGGGGCTGAGATGACCTAAATTGGGAACTGATCTTAGGCTAGTAAATACATAAGAAAAGGGTTTTTAATAAATGATTGGGTTTTCTGGGCTGTATGGGGCAAAAACAGCGAGAGAAAATATTTAATCAAAGGCACAGATTATTCCATAAGGCAAGATAGGCAAGAGCTTAAGCATCCAAACTGAAATTATATGAAATGGAAGGACTGTTAAGAAAGCTGAAAGGGGCATTAGTGTATGAATCCCTTTCAGACAGAGGAAGAAACACAAAACATGAATGCTTCTCCAGGGCAAAGCAGTAAGCTGAATTTTACCCTTCTCACTCAGAAACATTCAAATTGGAAACGATTATGAAATGAAATATAAACATAACAAGGAACATATGAAACAGAGAAAAACATATACCAAATTTCAAGCCACATGAATCTTATAAATCAGAGCTGTACTCTTCAATTAATCTCTGTCAAACAACTGTACAATGAAGCTCTCTGTTCTCCTCCACGCACCTCTCAGAACTCTCCCCCCCTCTTACAAATGATTTTTCAATACATTAAATAAACTATGCTAGGAGAAAAAAGATCAACCCAAAACAAGGGCGTTGTTTCACCTGAAGTTACAAAAATAGAGATAGAGTCATCCCTTTGTTCTAAAAACAGAAGATCATTCCCCTTAAAATCCTCTGATGGCCAATTTAAAGACACAAACTGGAGGGCAGATCCAAGATCCATTTGAATCATTAACTGAAGTCTTTAAATAGGAATCGAATCCTATTCTTCTGCTGTGGTAGGTAGTCCTTGTTCAATCTGGGCTTGACTTTTCGCTCTCCTTTTACATTTTTCGTTTGAATAAAAATTGTCTTTTAATAAAAATAGGAATTGGAATTTCTCCTTTACCCATTCAAATCACCATTTAATTGTCATTGCAAAAGAAATAATCCATAGCCATCAGTTCTTACATATGCGCCCTCATGAAAATGCCACCTGTCATGACAGCCTACTTCACGGTCTGCCCTCAACTTCTCCAGCGTGACACGTAACTCTGCATTCTGTTTTATACATTCTTGAACCTGATTTTCCCACTGAGAAACAGCACTTGTTATATCCTTCAGACCAGCTGATAGATTTTCATTCTCCACAAATAGCCTTTCTAACGTAGAAAACCACCAAGGTCTGAAACCAACAAAAGTCCCTGTGTAAAGTGCTCAGAATTAAAATTCTCCAACATTATTCCAGATGCGCAGCGACCTCTTCAAAAGATGACAGAGAACTAGTTTTCAACCTGGCATAATCATTCTAGCAAAATCACTCTCCTCATCAAATTTAACCCTTTCCATGTCCATGTCACATTCAGCAATAGAAGAAGTTGAAGAAGCATTTATGACCAGATCACTTGCACCTGCACTCTTTGTATGAAATATGGGGGTGTTGTCAATTACATTTCCATGTTCATGCCTTACAGAATCTTGATTGATGATGGAATTTACTGCCTGTGCCTGTACCTCATCTCCATGTTCGCAAAACCAGGTTACTTCTTCCACAGGAAGCTTGTGGATTCTCTGTGCATTCTGAATAAATGATTCTGTCTGTTCCACAGTAGACCCAGTCTCTGCCATGATAGTTATAAGATGAAGAAAATTTACCAGTTGAATATCCACACATCCATTGAAGAAAAGACGTGATAATTCTGAGTATATTGCAGAAAAAGCAGCTTTTCCAGACAGTGGGACAGCCTTGTAAAGTATGCCTGTAAAATAATTTCTCGACTACAAAAAGACGCAATTTTTTTACTGATTTTTCAATATATTGTCCAGGATTCATTTTGTACAGGTATCTTTGAGCATAAGGAAGAATCCAGTTAACGAGGGAGAATAGTTTCTCATTGTCTTGAACACCATAAACTATTGCCCTGCGCACCACCAGCTCTGAGAGTGAAGAAACTCCCATTGCATGCATCAATGTTATAAGTTTAGCTCGAATTCTGTCTTTTGTCTTCTTCTTTCGCTTACCCCTAGCATCAATGCATAAGAAGTGAAATTCATTACAATACTTAAATTGTTCCCCAATTTCTGCATCATCATACCAGCAAACCATGCCAAAATTTGGATGGAGTGAGACCTATAGATCTTCAAACTGAAAATAAACACAATCATTGGCTCTGTAATTGTGTGCATAGCGCGCCTACCCAATGCGTAGCGTGCACCATATGCGTAGCGCCCATGTTTTTTGCAAAGGCTGGGGATGTTATATGCGTAGTGCCCCTTATATGGGTAGCGCGCCTCCTGTATGGGTAGCGCACACCTCCAGTCCAGTCCACAGCTTTGAAAATCATGATTTCGGTCTTCAATTTCACCAATTCAAACTCTGCTTCTGTTAGTATACTTTTGAATTGGCGTCTCAGGAACTTGTGTTCAAAATGGCATCAAGATTGCCACTGTTAATCTCAATACCAAGATTCAAACAATATACCAATGCTCGATTTAACTTCTATCCTTATCCTCGGTTTGTATCACCATAATTTTGAATGCAAACTGCAAATGATAATACCAAAACCTTCAATGCAAACAAAGCCCTGCTGAACCACAAAGTTATTTCCTTTTGGTATTTCTCCACAATCCAATCTATTTTCTGTTGAAATCCTTCAAGATGTTCCAACAGTCTTTCAAACTCTTTGTGCTCATCAAATGCCACCTTTGACTTTTGCATTCGCAAAAGATGAATCCACCCATGTTCGTGAAAGCGAGCCATAGTTTCAATTCATGTTATATGGGTAATATCAAAATTTGCCCTTTTTAGTGTTTTGCTTGATTGGAAGTTTGCCTCTTCATTTGCAAGTTCTATTTCTGCCCTTGTTTCCTCTGGTATTTTAACCACAAAATTGATAACCCCATCTGCAATAAAATATCATACCAAGGTGATATCTTCTTCCCATTTTTCTCAAAAGAAGGAAACTCTGTAATCCAGAGTTTGTGGCTTATTCTCCCAACTTTGCTTTGGGTATTGTGTTTCTGATCAACTGACTGATGGATTTCTGTTTGTCTCACAGGGTATAGAGCTGCTGAAGCTGAAACAAGGCTGCCATTAAGGAGCTGTAGAGCTTTGGAACACTTTGACAAATTACATATTCTAAAAAAAACACATTTGATGATTTCTTCTTCAAAACAGGGTTTTGAAGAAGAATCAATCTCGCATTATTGACGATGACATTCCTGAAATAAACACTTATTGAACCTTCCTCTAGCCTGCAGACATTATTCGACATGTTTGAAGACCAATGACGAAGGACTGACAGGACCGTGTCTAACAAATGGAAAGGGGAAGAAGTTGGGTGCAATGTTTGATAATTATGGCAGACAATTGTCTTCTCTTTCAGTCTTTTCACCCTTTCCTTTAATCGCTCAAGCAGAAGAGGGACTCTTAGATTACGCGACAGAGAGAAGGTAGTTAATACAAGAGCTATGGAAAAGGAGTTGTACTTCAACAAGGATGGCTCAGTGATAAAAAAAATTGCAGGTCAGAGAAAAAATTATGTTTAAAGGAAGGTCACCTCCATGTGAAACTTCACTGTGGTGGATCTTTCCTTGTCCACTTATATTCAATTTTAATGTGTTATTTTAATTTTTCATGGAGGGTTGTTTTGGAATATGGTCTGGAATTCAATTGCACACTTACTGAAAGCATTTTCAATTTGTCTTGCAGGCGGTGTGAACAAACTTGTTGATCTTGTTGGAGTCACCCTTGGGGCGAAGGGCAGAATGTTGTCTTTGAGAGCAAGCATGGTTCTCCGAAAATAGTTAATGATGGTGTGACAGTAGCTAAGGAGGTAATTTGTATATGTATGCTCTGGTTTTCTTTTTAACGTTGTAGTAGTTCCCCCTCTTAAATGTCTTAGATTTGGTAGGCATAATTTGAAAACTCAAAGGTGAAAGGAAACATATTTGTTACCCAGTGGTCTACTTGGCCTATGGACTAGCCACATTAGAGTAATGCATAAAGCTTTTAATAACAATAAAAGGAAAGGGTTATGGCCGAGTCAAATTTTATTTTTATTGACAGTGTAATGAAATGTATCTCAATGCTTTGGTTTTGGCCTTTTTATTGGTTTAATTAGAGGACCTAGTTGAAAATATTGGGGCCAAGTTGGTAGGCAAGCTGCGGCAAAGACAAATGATTTAGCTTGGGATGGAACCACAACATCTGTTGTTCTTGCACAGGGTTTAATAAGTGAGGGTTTAAAGGTAACTTTTTGTTGATAATACTGGATTAAGATCATCTATTAATTTTTGTAGGGTCTTATGGTGCTTGGTTTTTTAGTTTTGGGTTGGGCTTATTGAGTCTAAGATAGTTTTTGAGTGAAAAAATTGCTATCAGGTATTAAAAAAATTTGGTTCTTTTGTCAAAATTTATGAGCTTGTTAGGAAATACAAAACTGACAATGGTTGTATCTTAAATTTATGGAAAATAATTTGAAATGAAACCTTTTTGTTTAGGTTGTTGCAGCAAGTGCAAACCTCGTTCAAATTACTAGGGGCATTGACCAGACAATAAAGGCCCTTGTTTTGGAACTCAAAATTTTGTCAAAGGAGGTAAACGCTTGCCTTTTGAGTAGGCTGGTTTTCCTTTTTGCTGATGGTTTGGTGTATCTAATTGAATTAGTTGCCTAAGGTATTTTTGGTTGCAAACTCCTTTTCATTTTTCATACAGTGTTGGCCTTGTGGAATACATTTTATTGTGTGGTCTTGTTAGATCTACAACATTTTTAGTTGTTTAGTCTTATGGCCGAGGTGCACTTTTATTATGGAAATAGTTGATGCAATATTGTCATTTAATCCTTACTGCAGGGTAGCCTGTTGAGAAGTTTCTTGTGAAACATTTGGTATTCAAAATGACACTTGATCCTATACAACATCATGCACTTGACTTCAAAATTCATATTCAAAGTGTGCCAGACAATTCTTGCAAAATTGCAAATATTTATGTTTTTTTAAACCATTATCTTTTTCATGTATTGGATGCTGAAAATGAGAAAAATACTTTGGTATGAAACCAACTGGTGAATAATTTCCAGCAAAACAACCACTTCCAAGACATGATTTAGAAGTAGAACATATGTACTTATGAAGCATAGAAAGATATCCTTGGTGCATTGTCAATGTTTGGCTAGGTTTATTTTTGGAGAAAATAACTCCTTATTCCTAGAATAATGATCTTAAATACAAGTAAATTTCTTTCACGGACACTTCTGCCACTTGGGTTGTTGTTTATGTACTTTGAGCTCTACAAAAAAAATCTACAAAATTTATCTATATAAATGACCACAAAAATGTAATACTTACATTTGTATTTCAGTAACCCTGTAATAAAGTCTATTGATATATCTTCTAGTCTTTGAATATGTATGTGGAATGGTTGAAGTAACCCTAGAGATTTTACTATCTCTCTTTTATTTATTATGCAAACCTGACCTTCTCTTACAAAATTTTGAATATCTTTCTTTGTTCCTTCCAAAAATATATTTTTGATCCTTTGAGATGTTTTAAGGAACCCTGTGTCCTACCATCAGAGAGACATGGGACTCCCTTAATATTTGTTTATTCAAATATGCTTGCGTGCATAAAAATATTCTACATTTGCACCAAAGTATATCTCTCTTTCACTCCCAATGCTCCATATAGTTCATCCCATCCTTTATAAATTTTAGTTTTTGTTTAGTACTATTGTCATTTTTCCATTATGGCAAGCTTCTTCTAGCCACCTAGGAATAGAAAATGTAATTGGATATAAATTTGAGGTCTCTTCTATTTTAGAAAGAGCATCATGTACTAAATTTTCCTTACCCTTTTTGGAGATTATCTCAAAATTAAAAAATTTCATTTTTTCTCCTCATTTTTTTTAATCTTCTAATGAAAATCATAGCTTCAAAAAATACTTTATGCTATCATGGTATATCTTGACTTTAAAGTACCTCCCAATGATATACTATCCCCATTTTTTATTGCATGTAATATTGCGTCCATTTATTTTTCATACGTAGATTTCACCAAATATTTTCTTTGAATTCCTTGCTTTTGAAAGCCAATGATATCCCTTATTGTGTTAATGTTACGTAAATTCCTTGTCCTAGTGCCTCACACTCTACTATGAATGTTTTACCAAAAGTAGGTGCAACTGATGTTGGTGTAGAAGACATGGCATCCATTAAAAAAGAGAATGCCAAAGTAGCCTCATCATTCCATATAAATGATATTTTCTTCAAGAGATATGTGAGTGGACTTGAAATGCATGCATAATTCTTAACAAATTATCAATAATATCATGTAAGTCTAAAAATCTTCTAAGAACCTTGATTTTCTTAGGAATAGGTCATTTTGTAATAGCTTGCATCTTTTGAGGCTCCAACTTCACTCCTTCCTTTAAAACAATATGAACCAAATACTCGAATTCTTATTTCCCAAAGCACATTTGGATATTTTTACATAAAAATGATTGTTCTCAATAATTTATATAACTTTTCCACATGTTTAGTGTGGTATTCCCATGATTTATTATAAATATGTGTATTATCAAAGAAAACCAACACAAATTTTATAATATGGGATCAAACAAAATTGTTCTTAAGTCGAGCCCGCCAAAATTCAAACGGCGATAAACCATAATTCAAACCAAATTCGTGTTCCAAAATAGCCTGCTGACGTCGGCCAATTTTGTGACGCGAAAACCAAATGAATTCCACCCTAATCTTTTTCGGGTCCGAAGTTGGGCTGGCGTACGAAGGGAGAGTTGTGACGCGAATTTCTTATCAAATTCACCCTAATCATTTTCGGGTTCGGATTTCCACTGCGCAAGCGGCCCAAACAAAGATCCGCTCCAATCAATTTCTGCCACGTGTCCTCAATCAAAAGTTACCCTGTTCCCGGATGCAGGTGCATTCGATGCCGTTTAAGGCGATGGGACATGGATGTGGCGATTTCATATCAATCGCATTAAGTTTTAACGTTTTTCATTAAGTTTTGACACTGTTCAATTAAGTTCTAAGGTTTTCACATCAAATCACATTAAGTTTTAACACTGTTCAAGATCGGACCTCCACTCCTGTTAGCGATTCCGCATGCTCCAATATGTTCTGGCCTTCGACTCTCATCAATGAAAGATTAATTATGACGAGCGTTCTTCGATGCCATTGCAATCAGGTCGATAAAATGGCGTTTCGCTATGGCTTTTCAGACGAGCCACAACCTTTGAATTGCAGATGCTCTCCGGTTGTTGGGTTACACTGCCTTCTCTCTGTGACGAGAAGGAGAAGTGGCCATCTAAACTGCTGCTTAGACCTTGGTGCAAATCTGCATTTCTCTTGATCTAGTCTGTGTCTGTCTTCCTCGGTTTCTTGGAATCCTGCTTCTTTGTCTCATCTTTTGCCCACTGCTGAGACTGCACCCATGCCTCGCCTGCATCAAAGGATGTGTTGCCACAGGGGGAGCACTAGAGGTCAACCCCTGTGCGCTCCCTCCAGCCCCTCAACCGAGTCGTCTTCCCAGTCCAGTGATTATTCCGCAGGTCGCTATCCAAACACTAGAAGCGGGCGGGGTCAAGTTCTAGGATCTGGCCACTGTATGGGCTCCCCTGCTCCTCATTTCCCCACCGCTTCACCTTCTCCCACGATGCACACTACGCTTTTTTCCTTTAATTTCTCTCTGAACCGCCCACGAATCACAGCTTCAATCACCGTGGTTTTCCGTGAGGAGGCCCAAGTGGAGGAACAATGCACCCGTTCGGCGGGTCTGAGCTCATAAAAAGCCAGCCAGTATTCGGGCCTTCAGGAGGGGAGTGGTGGCATGAATGTGGAGATAGCACCTGGCAATCCTGGACCTTCCAAAGGATGGTGCCGAATCATCGAGGAACCACCGAAGGAGTAGTTTAGTTAATTTGGTTTTCTTGCTTCGTGGCCCACTTAATTGGGCCTGTTTTAGATTATATTACTGTGCTGGACCTCTATAATATTTTTGAATTCTGTAAACGTTCAAGACTGGTTTCCCCGTATGAGGGTAGTCTTCTTTTTTGATTTTTTGATGACAAATTTGCTATGTCTGGGCAATGTTTTTTACTTCGGTCATGCTGTAATTTTATTCCCACTGTTAATAGATTAAATTTACTTAGAAAAAAAAATGTTGCCCTATTTCTATTTTAAACCTATTTTTTGAAATACAGAGCCATGTTTATATGATTGTTTATAGTCGAAGCGTTGCAGGGTGGTTTATTATATTAATATTTCACGGTCGAATTATGTTCATAACAATTGGAAAAAAAAATGTTGCCCTGTTTCTATTTTAAACCTGTTTTTTGAAATACAGAGCCATGTTTATATGATTGTTTATAGTCGAAGCGTTGCGGGGTGGTTTATTATATTAATATTTCACGGTCGAATTATGTTCATAACAATTGGAAAAAAAAAAAAAAAATTGCCCTGTTTCTATTTTAAACCTGTTTTTTGAAATACAGTGCCATGGTTATATGATTGTTTATAGTCGAAGCGCTACAGGGTGGTTTATTATATTAATATTTCACGGTTGAATTATGTTCATAACAATTGGAGAAAAAAAAATGTTGCCCTGTTTCTATTTTAAACCTGTTTTTTGAAATACAGAGCCATGTTTATATGGTCTACGTATTATGCTCTTTCTCTATATATCTACAGGAACCTTTTTGCTATGAACAGGGTGGATGCTGTAGCAGGCTACTAATGGAAACAAGCGAGCCTGAACCTTACATCTCGGATGCAACAGATGGTTACCAATTTTGGAATCAAGCGAGCCTGATCTTACAAGTGAGCCTGGGTTTCTGTAGATGGTTTTTATTTCCGCGAACAAGCAAGCCAGAACATACAATCGACCCTGGGTTTATACATATTTTTGCTCTATCATGGATGCTTTTTGTGTGAGGCGTTTATCAACAATACATGTCTCTGCACATTTCCTGTATCCGCTTTATGATACTATTTTATGTGTTGACAGGTTATCACTCTGCCTTCAAAACTAGCGATGCTGGTCTATGTTGTTGGTTTATTGATATGGTCTGATGGTCTTTTTATATTTTGGTCATATCACACTCCTCACATGATTAGCGTTTTTCTTTGTTCAAGGATTTTGGGTACTTTAATTTGTATTTGGAACAGTGGACGTCGGTACTATATATGTTGCTTTACTATTCTACATACTACTATTTCATTTTCTTATAGATGCCTCGGGCATATTTGGATGCTTTCTCAGATTGTCGATAATCTCCATGTGGACCGTTACTGGGTTTTATATCATGTCCTTGTATGTGACATGTGGTATTTTTCTATCATTGTCTGGGGTGGGAATTCCACTTTTATGGATGGATATTTGGGTTCCAATCTTCAGATGTGAAAATTAAATGACTTCACGGACTGTTTTACTTCATATAATATATTCAAAATAGCGTTTTTTCTCTTGTGAAAAAAAAATGATTGTTTATAGTCGAAGTGTTGTGGGGAGGTTTATTATATTAATATTTCACGGTCGAATTATGTTCATAAAAATTGGAAAAAAAAAATGTTGCCATATTTCTTTTTTCAACCTGTTTTTTGAAATACAGAGCCATGTTTATATGATTTTTTATAGTCGAAGCACTGCGGGGTGGTTTATTATATTAATATTTCATGGTCATTGGAACGCCCACAATACATAACAAATATTGGATATTTACTGTCATGTTTTAAAGTTTCATTTATTTTTTTTAAATTGAACCCACTGTTGGTATACCGACGCTTTGTAAGCGTCGGTCTTCCAACGTCTTGAACGATTTCCATCTGTCTTCCTAGGGTCGGTATTGCGACGCTTTTGGAATGCGTCGGTATTGTGATGCTTCTAGGATGCGTCGGTCTTGCGACAACATAAAAACATCGGAAGAACGACAGTATAAAAACGTCGAAAGAGCGACGTTCAAAATGTCGGACCACATTTCGTCGGAATTGCGACAGTTTACAAAGGTCAAAAGAGCGACGCTCAAAACGTCGGACCAAATTTCGTTAGAATTGCGACAGTTTACAAACGTCGGAAGAGCGACGTTCAAAACGTCGGACCACATTTCTTCGGAATTGCGACAGTTTACAAACGTCGGAAGCGTGACGATTTGGGAAACGTCGAAAGAGCGATGCTTGTTTGGAAGCGATGGAAAAAGTGTCGGTTGTGTGACACTTTGTCAATGCGTCGGAATTGCGATGTAATGGAAAACCACGTTTTTCCCATCCTCGAACTGTCGCTCTTGCGACGACTATGTGTCGAAATAGCGACGAAGTGGCCATCGAAAATTGGGCCAAATTTTCTAGTGCAAGCTTATAAATATGTAGATTATGCAGGAATTGTTGATGATTAAAATAGTACTAGTGGAGTAGAATTCTATCTTGGTGGTTGCCTTGTTTCATGGTTAATTCAAAATCAGTCTTCAATCTCGTTATCCACAGTAGAAGCAGAATATATCGCGATAGTAGCTTGTTGTACTCAATTTCTCTGAATGAAGAAAACTTTGCAAGATCTTCAAGTCAAGTTTGATGAGCCTATTCCCATATTTTGCAATAACACCAGTTCCATCAGTATCTCCAAGAATCATGTGATGCATTCCAAAAGAAAGAATATTTAGATCAAATATAATTTCATTAGAGAGCGGGTCACCGAAAATAATATCAAGCTTGAATATGTTGGCACAAAGGAACAAATTACTGACATATTTACCAAGCCATTACCTCGTGAAGCATTTGATTATCTTCGCCTAAAGCTTGGGATTCTCCCAAGTTCTCATTAGACTATTTATATTATCTAACTAAGTAAAAAAAAGGGGGAGTTGAGGTGTGTACAGGTCCGTAGGATGATGTTTTTCAAGGTGAGTTACCCTTTGCCATTGTTGAAAAAGGGGGAGAGAATGTTGTAGGATGATGTGTCATGATTGTGGGGGTAGTACTTTTGTTTCCATCAATGCCAAAGGGGGAGATTTTTTATCAATGGTTGTCATTTATGTCATCCCAAGTAGCACCAAGGGCTACCCCGATCTTGCATGGGAATTTTGACTTGACAACTTACTCTACTCCTAGTCAAGGATATTTTTGATGGTTTATACTTTTTGATATGTTTCCATTGATATATGGCATGCCACGTAATTCTTCACAGTTTGAGAGATATTCATTTTTGAAGTTAGTAACCGCAGTTAGTGGGCTAAAACCCCGTGGGGTTGTAGCATGACACTAATATTTGGTTGTGGTCATTGAATATTAAATAATTAATAATTTTTTAAACTCTTAAAATCCCTCCAACATTCACTTGTTAAATACTCTCTCAAAATAATCATTTATATAAAATTTGACTCTCATATCCTCCTGATGCAAGGATTTCGCTACTTAAAACAGGTTATCGTGGCATTATCACTATAAAAAAAATTCTGCGAAGCTTTAGATGTTGAAAAAAAAAACCCCATCTGTGTCGATATCCTGTTTAATTTCATGACCAAATTTCAGATATCAGTTCGCTATATTTTCGGAGATATGATCTGAGGAAGTTAGGATTTTTGCAGGCTCCCGAATTTCATGTAAAACAGTTGACCTTGGGAAAATCGTCATAACTTTCTCTCTGAGCATTGGATTAAAATTTCATAAAAAGTGACAGAAAGAGCACAGACTGTACTTGTTGGATATCATTTTTAGGACAAAATTTTGAAACAATGACACATGGCACTTCATATAATTTTTCTCTACTGAAACAGTCTATAATCAGGTCATCGTAGGAGATAGGGCATAACTATTTCTTGGGATCCAATATTGATCAGTGCTATGGGGTTGGAAAGAGGACTTAGAGGGCTACCACAGGAAGCAATTTCAGACCTTGGAGATCTAAAATTACATAGATATAGCAGATTCAATATGGAGCTTCTAGAAGGCAAGAAAAAATATGCATTCAAGGATCACTGGAGTAAGGAAAACGCATCAACAATAAAGGGTAAGTCTTCTACCAAGGTATGTATGATTAGTGTTTGAATTTTAATTTGAATATCATCTCTGAAATGTGTTTTTGCAGGACAGTGTAAGTATTTTTTATGTATGTTTGATTGAGTTTTGTTCATAAAAGTTGAACGTATTTACATTTTGATTTTGAATATTTCTCTCACATATGGTTTTCAGGACATTGTAAGTATCTTGTTTGTATATTGGTTTGGGTACTTTTCATTAATGCATGTGCAGGAAGGAGGACACAATAGTACAACTCAGACACATACTAGAAGTACAATGCAATGTCAAAGTACCATTACTTGAAGCAAGCACAACAATACCTCAGCAGTTGCTAGTGTTCAAAGAAGCAGTGTCAAGTCAAGTATCAGGTCATGTCCAAATTCAATACTGTAAAAATCATCATTGTAAAATTGTAAAAGAGTAATTATTGTAAGAGATTCAATCTTCCTAGATTTAAAGAGCCATTGTTGGGAAGTATAAGTGTCATTGTTGGATAATGTTATGGTTGGGTTGCAGGTCATAGAGTGATTAGGTGATTGATCTAGTTCAAGAAAATCATTGTGAATCATATTGTATCATGGATCACTGTCCCTAGTACAGGATTCCACAATCTTGTCTTATTTCTGATCATTATAGGGTGGCAGGGAGGTGCTAGTTTGGTGTATGAAGTCACCTACAGGTTGGAGCCTGTGAACACTTGAGGGTGGTAGGTTGGTATAGGATGTCGGGCCATCTATTCAGTTGACTACTGAAGAAACCAGGGCGTTGGGGTGTCCTTCCAGTGGGAGCTGGAGAAGAATGTTTTTATATAATTCTAGGAAGTTGTACATTTCATTTCAATTGGGGTTGAAGATTAAAGAATTTATTAGAAAAGAATTCAGTGGTTTTGACCTGGAGGGGGTTTTCCACTTAAATTCATGTGCCTATTGTGTTCTATTGTTTACTATTTTTATTGGATAAACATCATGAATAATTGATTCACCCCCCCCCCTTAGTATTTCCAACAGAAGCCTCATATGGTACAATTTCTGGGTACCATTTTTCTGGATTTCATTTCTGGTTTCCATTTTCAATGTTTCTTGTTGAAAATTTCAACACTCCCTCTCAACAATAAAAAAATTCAATCTATCTTAATTTAGTACCTTTGGAATGTTCTACATGCAACACTTCTCTAGTATTGTTTTCTTCTAAAACTCCTAAAATTTAATAGCCTAAAAAAAAACTGAATTAGTATGATGCATTTTTTATCAGAGACTCTGACTGTTATCGATTACTGCACTGTCTACTAAAATCTTTGCACTACTACTGACTCTGCATCTATGCCCTTTGCACTGTTGCAAACTCTGATTTGCACTCCAGTATCTGAAATCTGTCACTCTACTTTTTGTCTTCCTGAAATTGATTGCATCAATCCTACTGGTCCTTCCTCTTACTATATATTGTGGCCTCCTCGTCGCCAGGTTTAATCCATGAGAAAATCCATCTCAATGGATCTTCCCCAAATTTCTTCTCTTGGGATTATTTCTGCACATCGCCCCACCTCTCACTTGGAGGCATGGCTGCATGTGCTCCCTTTTCCCATCTAGCTTGAAATTTCCCCCTACTGGAGGTATTTTCTTGAGTGGACACCTCGACTCATTCTCCTCTCTGATTCTCCAATTGTGGCTGCTCCACGACCTTATGAGATTGCTTCTGAGGCTGCAACTTGAGAGGTAATTTATGCTCCCTCTCAACCACCAAGTCACTAACCTCTACTTTGCTCCTCAAATATTTGCATGCATCTTTGACCTCCAGATCATATAGGTTCTTGACTTGTACACCGATATTTTTCACCTGTCCCATGGAAATGTGTTTAAGGAATACCTTTCCTTTTCTAAATATGACATCATAACCACAGTCTTCCAATACTGCTATGGGGACAAGATTCTTCCTTAGTCCTGGAACATACAAAACATATGTCAGTCTGAGATGGGAGCCTAACTCCATATGAAAGGTAATTGTACCTATGTCAATCATGTTATACCTCCCTTCATCTCCAAACTCTATGTTCTGCTAGAGGTCCTTCTCCTCCAAGTCACTAAAGAGATCTCTATTCATAGTCATATGTAACAAGGCACCTCTATCTAGATAAAACATGCATCCCATTATGGTGTTGGCCATGCATGCAATGAGAGTAAAATCAAGCTCGACTTGTGAAGCTAGCGCTTCACCCACTACAACTGCAGGCTCCTTCTTGCTTGCCTTCTTCTGTGGAAAATTCGAGGCATAATTCATGTGCTCGTGATAGTGAAAACACTTGATCTTGGACAAGTTTCTATTTCCCTCTTCGCCTTACGACTTATTTCCCTTGGATTTCTTTCTTTTTCTGACCAATGCAAAATCTTATTCTTTGTCTTTGTTAGAGGTCCCATCTCTAGTGCTCTGCCTTCCCTCTTCTATTACCAAGTCATACCACAAACGCTCCCATTCTGGTAGCTTCTCCCTCCCATTCACAGAGTCCTGGTAACTATGCCAGCCCTTGGGAAGGCCTAGAGGATATAGGATCATCAAATCATCTTGGGTTACTATCACACCAACACTTCCAAGCTCATCTTGACATTGAGTGAACTTTGTCGAGTATTTTGGTATCATCACTCCCTCCTTCATCTTGATATTTTTGAGCTTGTCCTTTAGCGCCAACTTCCTGTGGTTGCTGCTATTTTGAAACAGATCTTTCAAGGCCATCCACATAGCATATGGAGTCGCCTTCCCATGGAGGCTCGAGACAATATGATCTCAAAATCCTTCTAACAATATCCTTCTCACCTTTTCTACCTTCTTCTTCCATGCATCAATATTTTAAGCACTTGTTGTTGCGGGCTTAGGAATATTAGTATCTATGAATTCCTTCAATTTGTTGTCCTCCAACATTTCCTCCATCATGTCCTTCCATGCTATGTAATTTGAATTTACTTCAAGGGAATATTTGTGTCTCAAGCCATTGAAAGACATCTTGATCTGCTACTGGATCCTGAAGAATAAATCTGCAAGTTTGAACTTGTTCAAGATAAAACTATGTTCTTCTCTTATATTGTGATTCCTGGTGCTCTGATACCATGTATAAAATCTAACAATTGTTTCAGTCCACCATGGAAACTAATGGTGATGATGCTCCATTTGAAGAAACTCCTCAAAGTACTCCTTTGGGACAATCCACAACTCATATCCCAGAAATTGCCGCTAGAGAAAAATTCCCTCCTAAGGACTTCCCTTATGTCTCCTACAATATGGGAAGTAGGTCCATTGCACCCACTGGTCATATTGCAACTTCAGTTCCACCAGGTTACACTTCCCTCGGTGACCTTGTCTCAAGCGCTTGTAGCATGACTTCACTATATCACAACCATATATGGTAAACTGTGTATAAAATATACCAACATGATTCAAACTGATCTTGTAATGTACTAAAACAAGATATTGAATCATTCTACAATTTCGGAAACAAAACATGATCGCACAATCACATAACATGAAAGAGAAAGAGACAATCAATTGCACAACACGAGATGTATCTATGGAAAGAAACTTCTCAAAAATCCTCTATTTCTATATTGCATGTGGTCAAGATCATGAAACAATACAATGCTATTCCTTCACTAAGAAACGTTTGCACTCTGCTAACTGTCTCACTCTGATCTAGCTCGAATCTAGATTTAAATCAAAGCAAGTTTGGTCCAATATTTAACATATTACCTTCCTTTGCATAGCATGCATTCTTATGCATTATTGGGCTAATTGACTGTCTTGCTACTGACCTTTGAAAAAGCTTCTCTTGCACACCTTTCTCTCACAAGCTCTGCACACAAAATTTTGTTTTTGATTTCTTGGTATCACCAAATCTTGCTCACCAAAACAATAATTAAAATTGTTCCTTCATTCCTTCTTTTAAAGACAATTTTCTCTAATTAAGGAATGATTTACTTTTGGCCTTATTCTAACTTCATGCACCACTTGTACAATTTTCTAATTATACAATTGACATTTATCTTCCCTTTAACCTCAGTCTCAACTAGGTATTCCTTAGAACTGACATGCAATAGTTATTTATAGTGAATTATGAGTTAACTAATTGATCACTACTTGTGAATTAAATCTAATTTAATTCACTGGACCTCTCACTAGCTCATCTCTCAGTTACAACTATTTAAATTAATTTTAACTCAATTTCTTGAGTTAACTAATTACAACACACAAATAACTGTAATTGGACCCCCTTAAATCATGGGATAACTCTACATTCATCCTCTTAGACCTCTAGCTCGAATTTCCTAAGTTAATTAAGTCTTCCTGACGCATTTAACTAATAAAAGTTGTCATGAGATGAAATTACAATTTCTCTTCCAATTTAATTAAATCAAAAGCCTCATATGGTACCATTTATGGGTGCCATTTTCTGGATTCCATTTATGGTTGTCATTTTCAATGTTTCTTATTGCAAATTTCAACAATATGATGTTCTTCTTCAGGCCTAGTACAAACATGACATCTTTGAGGCAAAGAGGGGATCTTGACTCCCTCTTAAAGGTTATTATACCAATCCTAGTAGAATTATACCTTCCTTCGTCCCCAAGCCCAATATGCATCTGGAGATATTTCTTCTCTAGGTCACTAAAAAACTCTCTACACCCTCTCTTGTGGAATAAGGCACCTAATTCCAAGTACCACACACTCCTCAATCACAGTGTTGGCCATGCATGCAATCAGGGAGAATTCTAACTCAAACTGTGAAGCCAATTCTTCACCTGTTGCTCCTCCTGAGTTATCATTTCTATAATTTTTGTGTGGACACTTTGTAGCATAGTGTTATAATTCATGACAATTAAAGCATTTTATTTTGGACAAGTCTTTCTTCTTGCCCCATTGGTTGGAATCTGGTTTGGTTTTATATTTCTTCCTTTTGCCCTTCTTTCCCTTCCCAACCAATGCAAAATTATCTTCTTCCTCTCCTTTGGATGAACCTCCATCTTTGGTATTTCATATGATTTCTTCTTGTACCAAATCCGACCATAAGCGTTCCTAGTTTGGTAGTTTTTCCCTTCCATTCATAGAGTCATGGTAGTTGTGCCAATATTTTGTAAGGCTTATAAAAGCTAGGCTTACTAGGTCATATTCTACAAAATTCACACCAACCCCTCCAAGCTCATCCCGAACTTATGTAAATTTGGTGAGATAATGCGGAATAGTATCATTTTTCTGCATCTTAATGTTTCAAAGTTTGTCTTTCAGGACCAATTTTCTATGGTCACTATTATTTTCGAATAGTTGAGCCAGTGCCTTCCACATTGCAAAAGAATATTCCTTGCCATGGAGATTTGAGACAATGTGGTCTCTCACTCCCCCAGGATTATTCTCTTCCCCTTAGCTAAATCTTTCTTCCATTGGGCTAGGTTATGGGCATCAGCTGATCTTGATTTTGGATTGTCTATCTTGACATAATCCAATAATCAATTGTCATTAAGCACTGCCTCCATGCAATCCTTCTAGGAAATAAAAATTGATCTACCTTCCAAGGCATACTCTAATATCATTCCATTGAATGCTATTCTCCCAACTCTGAGGAAATCTTGCTACGCTAAAGTTGAAAATTCGAACCTCCTGAGGAACAACTTTGAAATTATTTTTCTAATGTGAATCTTGATCGATTCCATGTATAAATTTGGTGATATAATTTCAATTTCTCAAGAAATTTAATCTAAATCTAGAGACACAATTCTACTCTACTTCTTTGCGGAAATTAATTCACAATTTAGAACAACATTATCAAACATGCATCAATCACATACACAAGTACACAAATGTATCTATGCGAAACCAAATGGTAAAATCCCCTTAATCCTACTTGCATTAAGCAAATTAATAGATAATCTATTACAATTGCTAGATTCAGCTTTGAGCTCAACTTGCAATAGAATAACTATTCTCTCTACTCAATGAGAATTTTTGACCCAGACTTAGTCAATTTCTATCAACACTTGAGCTCCTATTTCCTTGCGCAAATCCTGAGGAAATTGTCTCCTATTATTTAGGAATTTCCTCCAAAATGATTGTGCAATTCCCAAGGATCGATCATTGATTTCTTGCAACACCTATATACTCAATACTTGTCTACAAGTAATGTTACACTGCCTTTGAATCTTCACCACAACTGAGCAATCTGAATTCCTTGCATGCATGAGCTATTTTTGGTTGACTGATCGGTTAAATGGATGATCTCTGAGTTAGATTGTTGTCCCACTGCACAATTGACTTCCAACTAGTTCTATTAATTGTTAGACCTAGTTTAACTTAGTACAATTGGGAATAACCGAATTGGATTGCTATAAATTATTATTCACACATGCATAACTGAACTCCAAGCCCTCTAACTTGAATTTAATGAGTTAACTGAGTGACAAGAGCCATGTCACCTCAGTTAAATGTATCCAAGTTGTTTTTTGATGTGGAAATTCTGAATTTTCTTAATTTGAACAAGGCTAAGTCAAATTGAGCCTTTCTTTCTACACTTCTCAACAATTATAAGCCTACATCTTTATGCAACATTACTTATAAATTTGTCTCTAGGATTATTGTGACTCTCCTTAAATATGAGCTCCCTTCTTATATTTCCCCTTAATAGTTTGATTTTTTAAAGCATCAACAAATTCAGGATGTTTTTTCCATAGCTCAAGAGAGATTACATTCCAAAAAGGTTCGAAATAAGGAGGCTATCACTTTAAAATTGGATTTATAAAAAGCATATGATTGTGTGGATCAAGCTTTTCTCCAAATGATCCTACACAAAATTGGACCTTTGGTTGGGGTTTTTGAATGGATCATGGCATGTTTCTCCTCGGTCAATTATGCTATATTGATTAATGGTGTGTCTTCAATTTTTCTTTTGGGCTTCTCAGGGTTTGCATCGAGTGTTAGTATGAATCTTTCGTCAAAAAAAGACCACTTTAGCTACGCATAACAAATAGCCCTAACATCAATTGTGGTTGCCAATATCTTTAAATCTGCAGTTAGTTGATCCAAATAAAGTTGCACAAATCCAGATCTATGCATAAAAGATATTAAGCAGTGAAAATAAAATGTTGCTCCATGCATCCAATAGATAAGACAAGAACAATATATTTGAAATAATTTTTATATTAAAGGGGCACCTGAGAGGAAAACAAGAAAGGTGTTTCCAATTCTCCTCAATGGGATGGGTTCTTGAAAGTCCTCAGCATTTCAGATCTAAAACTTCTCTCTCTTGTTGGTGTAGAAAACTCAGACAAACATAGAACTCAAAGGGATCTCACAAAGAAAATGATGAAAAATGTGACAATGATAATGGCTCAAAGTCAGACCAAGAGTATAGATCTAGAGTGATCTAATGCAATGAAAGGTGACAAATGAATGGGAAAACCCTTCTATTTATAACAAAATATTAGGGTAGTCTAGAACTTGGTGCATGAATAAAATATTATTAACCAAATTCTAGAACCACCTTTTAGGAATATTTTATTATATTTGTTGGAGGGAAAAGGATTTTGACTTGGGTAAAATCCTTTATTTGTAAATAATAAATAAATAAATGATTTATTTATTATTTTAAGGAAATGGTGGAAATATAATTAAATAAATAATGATTTATTTAATTATTTATAAATGATTTAGTCAAATTTAACTAGGAATATTATTTAAATAAGGATTAAATAACTTATTCCTAGGAAATAATCAAATAAATAAAGATTTATTTAATTGATTTCCTTGTTTTGGGTTAAATATGACTAGGAATAATAATTAAATTGTTGTTTAACTAATTATTCCTTGAGGAAATATAAACAAATATAGATTTTTTTATTATTTCCTTTTGGGGTTTCCTGTTTAGACCATAAACAACTTAATAAAGGTGTTTTACTAAGCTATTTCACATAGTGAAAGCAATTTTACTTAGGGTAGAATTGGTCTTACATGGTGTACTTGGGTCCATGTAATGATAAAAGGTTAGATGACCAAAAAATGGTGTAACAGATTGCCCCCCAGCGTACGAGTGTTAGGAGAAAATCGTATGACCGAAGTACGTTGTAAGAACTCAATCACTAGACATCAAGAGGGAAGTCAGAGAGAGAAATGTAAGGTAGTCTAATGTGCTAAAGGACTAGACCCTGAGGAGACGAGACTTACGGGTGCAACAAGTCTCTAGTTTATGAGATGGTACCTGTGTTAAAGGTGGCGGGGGAGGCATACCTATGCCTCCCGAGACAAAGTACAAAATAATAGTGTGTTCAGTAAACAAGGAACCGAACTATAAAGTACATGCTGGCATAAACATGAGCCAGAAAAATAGAATGATGAATCCCACATACATGTTGTGCCTGGGATAATAGCCAGGACTTATATAATAATATCTAAGTACATGAGATACAAATACAACCCAAATTCCCCCTATAATTGGGGAAGGGCTTGCAAAATCCGACTGATACATGAAAATCGAAAAGGCGCTGCAAGCGGCTAAGGTTGACATCATCAAAGATAAGGAGCTGCATCGAAGGCTGAAATGAAGCAGTCATATGGGCATGTGGGGGGCTACCTGCAAGGCCACCCCCTCATGAGGGTTGGGACATCTCACACACACCCGGAAATCATCAATAGTTGTTGCTGCATCACTAGACCATCAATTATACGGATCTCGATCATGCTGAAAGGAGTTGGAGCTGAGAGACAATCAAGTCAAAGGGTAATGAGAAATCTCTTTTCCTGATCCGAGGCACCGAACAAGTGTAGGAGCTGGAACCAAGGTACACCTCCCTCTAGACATGTCTTCTGGAGTGAATGAGTTGATGTCAACAGAAGGAGGTCTGCCATAGGTGAGGCAATAAGAAATCCCCAACTAAGGCACGAGAGAAAATAGTAGAGCGATTAACAGATGGACACCAATGATGATGATGAAATGGGGGGAGATCCAAATGGGACCATAAAAGCATGAGTACAAGATGGTATCTCATGACGGAAATCAACACGAACAAGAACAAGTATGGAGGTGAAGTGGTGCCCCAAGAAAAAGTATTGTCAGTGAGGAAATCCGATTTTGATGAGAGGTGAATTGATCCATCGTGGACAACAGGTGTCCTGGTGAAGAAGGGAATCACGGAAAACAAACAGATGTTGGCTATCTAAAAGAAAATAAAACATGCATTTCGAGAGGGAAATGTTAAAGGCAATATTTCTTAAGATAGAGTGCATTGCGAGGATTAGGAAGGGGGTGGCCTTCGAAATTCTCTAAAATGTATGCCCCCTTACCAAGATCTTTACTGATGATGTAAGGATCGAGCCATAATGAGTCAAACTTCCCATGACCGAGGGCATCATGGGCCTGGTCATATACTAGAACAAGTTCACCTTCATGAAAGGTGCGAGGGTGGACTTTTTGGTCATACTGAGCTTTGGTACGGTTTTGGCTGCTTCAAGAGTTTGCAATTCAACACGACGGTCTTCAGAGGCATGCTCAAGCATGATGAGTTGTTTTTCTAGAGGTTGGGTATCAGGGAGAAGTTTGACGGGCAAGTGGAGGGAAGGAATTTCACACTCGATCGGTAAGAAGGCCTCCTCGCCAAAAACAAGGTGGAAAGGAGTGAAACCGGTGGCAGTTTTAACAGAAGTTCTATAAGCCCACAAAGCAGGGAAGAGCACAAGATGCCAATTGGTTTTGTGCTTATTCACCATTCGTTGAAGCATGGTCTTAAGAATTTTGTTGACCGCTTCAACTTGGTCATTACCTTAGGGGTAATAGGACGATGAATATTGGTGCTCAAAACCCAATAGTGAGGATAGATCGCGCCATATCTCATCTTCAAAATGTCAGCCATGGTCAGAGACCAACTGTTTTGGAACCCCGGATCGAGAAATGACGTGGTTAAAGAAAAAGAGGGCTACGGTGGCTGCCGTATTATTGAATTTTGGCATAGCTTCGGCCCATTTTGTGAACTAGTCAACCGCCACGATGATATATTTGTGGTTACCAGCAGATGGGGGTCGACACTGCATAAATTCGATGGCCCATTTGCAGAAGGGACCAGCTGTGACGATGGGATGGAGGGAAGCAGGAGGAGCTCGTGCTTTAGAGGCGAAGTTTTGGCAATTAGAACAGTGTTTAACTACTTCAATGCAATCACTGAAGAGAGAAGGCCAAAAATACATAGCGCGCATGATTTTTTGGGTGGTAGCAAGACCAGAGAGGTGGCCACCGTAAGCACCGCTATGACAGGAATTGAGAACTTGCTCGGCTTCAGCGTGCGTGAGACAACGACGAAGGACAGTATCTACTCCGCAACGATAAAGGTTGTCACCGATCAGAAGGTAGCGAGGGGCTTGGTGTCGGATACGTCATCGAGCATCACGGTCAAGATGAAGGGCGAACTTTTGGGTTAGCAAGTAGGTAAGAATGTCACTGTACCAAGGGTCGTCGGTGGTGATGGCGAATAAGTGTTCATCGAGAAGAGCATCATTAATTGGGGGATCCTACGTACTGGTAGGTAATTCAGAAATAAGTTCAGCAAGGACTAAACCTTTCTTACTTTTTGGGTGACAAATTCGAGGTTGAATTCTTG
This sequence comes from Pinus albicaulis, assembly GCA_034641835.2. Classification (NCBI taxonomy): domain Eukaryota; kingdom Viridiplantae; phylum Streptophyta; class Pinopsida; order Pinales; family Pinaceae; genus Pinus; species Pinus albicaulis. The sequence goes on along the minus strand of CM076569.1, from coordinate 93,715,481 downwards.
AAGGATAATGACCCAACGAGCGAACTTCCCACTGAGGATGCGTCAACTCAATAGGAAAGCCATGGGGTTGGAATTAGTCACAACCTTTGTGGAACGCATGAGGATGTAATGACGCAGTTTTTGGACCGAGAACACAACAGCTAGCGCTAATTTTTCTTCATGAGAGTAGGATACAGGCAGACCGGCAAGGTTCTTACTGACATAATAGATCACATGTTTGATACCGTTATCATCTTCCTGGATAAGGACACCAGCTACCGAATAGGTGGAAGCAGAGATGTACAGGATGAAGTCCCGATCAAAGTCAGGAGGGTGAATCAAGGGAGTGGATGTGAGAGCATGTTTGAGGGCATCAAAAGACTCTTGAGCATAGGTATCCCAAACAAATGGGGTGTTAGATCGAAGAAGTCTAAGGAACCCATGTGCAGTAGTTGCGTAGTCAGGAACAAATCGGCGAAGAAAATTAGCTTTACCTTGGAGACTTTGCAGCTGGCGTAAGGTACAAGGAATAGGAAGTTCAAGAGTGGCTTGAAATTTCAAAGGGTCAAGGGTTATACTGTCTTTAGACACTATGAAGCCTAGGAGATGGCCAGCGGGAACGCAGAAAACACATTTCAATGGGTTAAGGTGGATATTATACTTGCGACATCAGAGGAAAATGGTATGCAGGTCATGGAGGTGTTGTGTGCGATGTTTAGAACGTGCAGTAAGGTCGTCTAAATAGGCAAGGATAATATGAGCTAAGTCATGGAAACAATAAGACATGGCTCGTTGAAAAGTGGCGTGGCATGACTCGGTATGCGAAAGTGCCCCACGGACTAATGAACGCAGTTTTAAGTTGATCAGCATGACGGATAAGGATTTGGTTGTATCCGGAGAATCCATCCACAAAGAATAGAACCTCATGCCCCACACACTCATCAATTATTTGGTCAATAAATGGTGTGGGGAAGTTGTCTTTGGGACAAGTTTTGTTCAGATTGCGAAAGTCAGTGCAGACATGAATGGTGCCTTGTTTTTTGAGGACGGGAACAGGGTTGGACACCCACGTGGTGTATTCGATGGGATAAATGAAACCAGCCTGCTTGAGCTTATCGATTTCGGCTTTGATGGCTTCACGCCTGGAAGGATGAATGGGTCTCAACTTTTGACGGACTGGATTGGCATCAAGCCATGTGTCGATATGGTGTTCGACAATGGCTGGATCAAGTCTGGGCATTTCTGAGTAGAACCAGGCGAAAATATCATGGAATTCTTTCAAGAGTTTGGTGTAGGCTTCAATTTCTTCCGGGGTGCATTGGGCGCCCAAGATGAATTTTCTTCGATTCCTGGTTTGACAGAAATGTCAATTTTGATGGTAGGAGAGATATTGGCCATATTTCCTTCTTCGAAAGCGTCAGGTGCAGGGATGGGGTTTTTAAACCAATCGACTTTATTGGGAATGAAATCTTTAGATTCGACATCATATTGGTCATGGGATTGATGTGGAAGGAAGTATGCATGATGGTGCATATCATCCCATGGAAAATCAGGTTCGGTCATGGCTTCCATAATGTCTTCATCTGGTTGGAAGATGGGAAGAGTGGGGGGAAGAGGATCACCTGATGAGGATCACCTGATGAAGTAGGAATATGAGACTCCTGATTGTGGGGTGAGAGGCTCATATGCGCGACATCATGGGGGGTGACAGAAGAGTGGGCAGGTGGGTGGTCAGGTGAAACATCGGGGGGAGACACTAAGGGGCTGGCCTCCAAGGATCGTAATGATGATGAAAGGTAAGAAATGGTGGCTGAAGACTCGGTCATTTCAATATTAGGAGGGGGAATGTTAATTGATGTAGACAGGTCATCTGGTGTTAGTGAAGAAGGTATATGGTCATGTGTGGCTTGGAATTGGCGGTATGTGGCTAAAGAGGAATGATACTCATCAAGGCATGGGTAGAGGTGGGTATAATGGCCATGGAAATCGCACAAAGAACAAGGATGATTGGTGCACAAATTTTTAAGTTTCGGGATTGAATCAGGTATAGTGACATAAACCTCAGGGATATCGGATTCTGGAAACGTTTCATTGACCATGGTCTTAAGATGCGGTAACTCAAGACATGTATGGGTGGCATGACTGACAACATCGCACAAGGCACACTGGATAGCGTGCTTTGGCGGCTAAGGAGGGGCAGGGTGTGATGGGGTAGCCTTGTCGTTGGATGCCCCCTTGCGAGTTTTACCTTTCTTTTCCAGAACTATCACAATAGGAGAAGGGTTCTGGTGAGGTGCTGGGGGCCCTGTAGCAACAGAAGAAGTTAAGGGGAGCGGTTGAACTGGTGTCAAAGCAAGGTAAGGTTTGGGGTGACCAGGCGGAGTAGGGGTTGGAGGGTTAAGGTACCAGATAGGTATACCCAGGGTCAATTTGGGGAGGGATAGGGTGGCCAAGAGGGGGACCAAATAAATTCCGGGAGGGGGAGTAAGAAAAGGTATATGTCCAATGGGGTAGTGGCCAGGAGGAACGATGTCAAGGTTGATATTAGGTGGAACCAACCCAAGAGGGTAGAGAGGTACGTGGGGACTAACTGTAGAAGAAGATTCAGAAGGAAGAAGTCTAGCTAGCGGGGGTGAAGGGCTAGGAGCTATTTGAGGTGGGTGAGGTTGAGGTTGCTGACTAGCCAAAGTATGTTACTGAAGGCCAGCCTAAGATGATTACATCATGCAAACATTCGCCAATCTAGGATCCGAGACAGGAGGAGGAGGAAGGCCAGGGAAGGTTCCAAGCAAGGAGGAGTCTTTGTAAACATCGGGGGAGACACTAGTCAAAGAATCGACGGTTTTCTTATTGGCTACAGAAGAGATGGTCGACTCAGGGGAGCGCTAGGATTTTGGCTCATGATATGTCAACTGGTCAATAGTGACTATCTTTCCATTATGAGGGAAAAGCATCTTGCGATGAACCACGGATGGGACAGCAGACATGGCATAGGTGTAGCTACACCCCAACAGAATGTTATAATCAAGAGGGGCGTCGATGACTTCAACGTCAACACAAATTGTCTTGCCTGCAAGGGTGATAAGGCAATTACGGAAGAGGCCAATGGGCTGGGAGGCATGGCCATTCTATGCACAAAGGGTGATGGTGGAAGGGGCTAGCTCAGGAGATCCGAGTTGTTTCCAAGCTGAAGTAGACATCACACAGGTAGATGCCCCCTCGTCAATAATACACCGAGCTACGTTAGCATTTTGGATTTTGACTGGGATTTGGAAAGAAACGGAAGCAGGAAGAGGAGGATGATCTGATTGATGGGCGTCGAAAACAATCAATTGATCATCAGCAGGATCTATAGTGCCCATGGAGGATAGTAGAGCCTTCCTTTGGGAAGGACAAGACTGGAGGAGTTCCAGTGTTGAAATGGCGACAGGAGACTGCGCCAAATCATCTACTACGCTATAGGAATGAGCAGCGCGACCAGAAGCAGCATTTCGGCGTAATGGGCCCTTAGGAACCTTGATAGGGACCTCAACTTTGGATTGAGGAATATGCAAAGGACCATTTGGTATCGAAAGAGGCTCTGTAGGACCTGAAGAAGGTGACTCAGGGATAGACGGAGTGGGAGGCGTGGGGTACTGACGAGACCGAGTTTGAAGGTTAAGGTCGACGGTGAGAGGTTGGTCAGAAGTCATCATGAGAATCTAGTAATCGGAGGAACCAGAAGGGGAAGGTTGAGTGGTTACCAGGGCATGAGGTGGTTGGGTAGCCACAAATCCTTGTTGAGGAAAAGGATCAATAAACACAGCTGGTTGAGAAGTAATTGCATTGGGAGGAATAGTAGGGGAGGAATTCTGTCCCCGCACGGTGGCCTGAGACTCCCACATCTGCCGCATCTGTGGTAATAGGGGACAATCGTGAGTGTAATGACCATAAACACCGCAACACAAACAGGGCTTATTGGTGCAAAGAGGCCTGTCCGACTTGGGCTGAGAACCCTGTGGCTGGTTAGGAGTGTTAGAATCGATACTTGGAGGATTGGATCCACGATTACCAGGGGCATATTGATTTTGATTGCCTTTCCGCTTTCTTTGAGAAGAAGGAGGATTAGTCGCGCCCTGTTGTGCAAATACTTTCCCTGGAGGGGGTAGTAGTTGCGGGTGTGGGGGTTGAGAAGGCAAGGGAGGTGGAGGTCCATATGCTGGAGGAGCTGGGACACTAGGTTGTGGGTAGGGATAAGGGTTAGGATGGGAAACATTGAGGTAAGCAGGAGGGTGGGCAAAAGGAGGAGGCATGCCATATCCTGGATACATGCTACCTGGAGGGGGGAAAGTGTTGGAGGTGCTGGCCCCTCCTGGAGGGAAACCATAGCCCATAGGAGGTTGAGTGTAGGTATGTGAAAGAGGTCCAACGATACAGTCGGCAAAGTGCCCCCAGGGCGTTAGTGCCACCGGGTTTTGGGAGGTCAGGAAGGATGGTATAAACATAACCAGATTAAGCATAGATAAGGTCATATTTCAGGGCTATTTGGATGGCGGCTTCTTCGGTTTGAGGTAAGTGGGATGCGACATCTTTGCCAATGGGAGGTAAGAGAGAGCGAAGAAACTAGTCCATATAAACCCGATATTCAAAGGTGGGAGCCCGACATAAGCTCCTTCGTCGCCGCCATTCCTAGACATGAGCGGAAATGCGGGTCGAGGAGGATTGACATAAAGAAGTCAAAAGTTCCATACCATTGTCGTATCATAGAGGGAGCTGGAAATAAGATAAAAAGGCTTGGGCAATGGTCGCAAAGGTGGTATGGGAAGAGGTGGCCTGATCAACATACCATTTAGGAGCTTCGCCAGTAAGCATGTGTTGGAAAAATCTAAGACAGATGGAATCGTCGGTAATGAAATTAGAGGAACACCACATGTGGAAAGATCGGATATGGTTGGAGGGATCTTCACTAGCAAGGCCTTCGAACTTGGGAATGTCGGAGGGGAGCTTGGTTGGCATAGCAGGCCAACTCACATCATGGCAGATAGGATCGTTGATCAACTGATTGAAATCGGGGAGACTTAGCCCAGCCATATAAGGGAGCAAAGGGGTAGTCGAGGTAGTTCCCATGGTGGCTCTCTAGAAACAAACCCAACAGTAGGACTGGGGTTGCTAGCATTAGGTCCTAAACTAGACATGGTGAAGGTAACAGGAGGAGAACCAGAAGAAGGGGGAGAACCCGACGAATCAGAAGAAGAGTCAGAGTGCGGACTCGGGGGAGGACTAACTTGACGACGACGGGAAGGAGTAAGCCGACCAACCGGAAACTGAGGGTGAAGGCCAAGAAGTCTCCGGGACAAATGCCTTGGAGGCGCAATGATGAAAGGAAGAAGAAAAAACCGACAAGGGCAGGGAGGTGAAAAATCAAGTGAGGTCAATGTCGAAACAAGGGCAGAGAGGTGCAGTGTCAATTGATTTTAAAGTCTTTACCAGGCGGTGTTAACCAGGCTCTTCTTCACTTAGGGTCAATGTGTGGCGTGTGTTAATTTTAATTTTTAAACCCAAACGTTTTGAGAGTAAAAGAAAAAGTGTGTTGCGTAACTAAAAATAAATCTGCAACGAACAGTAAATAAAACTGAAATAACAGAAAATTAACAGTTAACAATGCATCAATCTAACCCAAGAAGGTGGGTCTCTAAAAACCAGTCTAATAAGGGGGGAAAAATCTAATCAGAACACACTAAAAAGAGGCCAATAGATCTAAGGTCGGGAGGGACTGGGATCTACAGGAGAAATCTGCTGAAAAGAGGTGTAGAGAATAGCAAAAAGGCAGAGGCAAGGTTGCTGCAACAAGAGGGGGAAATCAGCTAAAGGTAGAAGGGACAAGGAGGTGACCCTTAGAGGTAAACCCAGACAAAACTATATGAGGTGATTTGAAAGGGAGAAGATCTGATCTAGAGGGATCTGAAAATGAGGTAGCAGATCTGAAAATGAAAAGGCTGAAACTTTGAAAATTCAGACGTCTGAAACAGCTAAAACTCTTCCACAAAAGGTGGAGGGTACTAAAGCCCTAAGGGGCGAGAGTCCCACTTAGGTGAGTAGAACATATCAGAAATAGGTCTAAACGGGCGGAGATAGAGGCTGGAAAACCCTGACAGAAGCTTCAGACAAACCCAGAAGAATTGCTGGAAAAGTGCAGAAAAAAGTGCAGGTCGCAGGTTCTGGGCCGATAAGTGCGACCTGCAGATCCGGGTCTCTCGGCGGCAGATTTCAGAAAAATTTGTCGTCTCAGCTGCGGCTGATGTCTATCACCTGCGCAATATGGCCAGAAACACATGAAAGTTAAAAATATGAGTGTTTGAGGGTTTTAGAGTTGAAAATCACCATAAAAATAGGAAAAAAAACTGAAGAGAAACCCTAGAATCTAAAATAGCTAGATATGTAGGAATAGATAAAACGACATCGGTCGGAAAAGAAAACCTGTGTGGAGTCACCAATTGTTAGTATGAATCTTTCATCGAAAAAAGATCACTTTAGCTACGCATAACAAATAGCCCTAACATCAATTGTGGCTGCCAATATCTTTAAATCTGCAGTTAGTTGATCCAAATAAAGCTGCACAAATCTAGATCTATGCATAAAAGATAATAAGCAGTGAAAATAAAATGTTGCTCCATGCATCCAATAAATCAGACAAGAACGATATATTTGAAAGAATTTTTATATTAAAAGGGGCACCTGAGAGGAAAACAAGAAAGGTGTTTCCAATTCTCCTCAATGGGATGGGTTCTTGAAAGTCCTCAGCATTTCAGATCTAAAACTTCTCTCCCTTGTTGGTGTAGAAAACCCAGACAAACATAGAACTCAAAGGGAGCTCACAAAGAAAATGATGGAAAATGTGACAATGATAATGGTTCAAAGTCAGACCAAGAATATAGATCCAGAGTGATCTAATGCAATGAAAGGTGACAAATGAATGGGAAAACCCTTCTATTTATAACAAAATATTAGGGCGGTCTAGAACTTGGTGCATGAATAAAATATTATTAACCAACTTCTATAACCACCTTTTGGGAATATTTTATTATATTTGTTGGAGGGAAAAGGATTTTGACTTGGGTAAAATCCTTTATTTGTAAATAATAAATAAATAAATGACTTATTTATTATTTTAAGGAAATGGTGGAAATATAATTAAATAAATAATGATTTATTTAATTATTTATAAATGATTTAGTCAAATTTAACTAGGAATATTATTTAAATAAGGATTAAATAATTTATTCCTAGGAAATAATCAAATAAATAAAGATTTATTTAATTGATTTCCTTGTTTTGGGTTAAATATGACCAGGAATAATAATTAAATTGATGTTTAACTAATTATTCCTTGAGGAAATATAAAAAAATATAGATTTGTTTATTATTTCCTTTTGGGGTTTCCTATTTAGACCATAAACAACTTAATAAAGGTGTTTTACTAAGCTATTTCACATAGTGAAAGCAATTTTACTTAGGGTGGAATTGGTCTTACATGGTGTACTTGGGTCCATCTAATGATAAAAAGTTAGATGACCAAAAAATGGTGTAACATCAGGGATGATCTTTATCCCCTATTTTTTTCTTGTTGGTCATTGATGGATTCACAAAAAATATCTCTGTTTCTCTCCTAATGTGTGTGGATTAATTTCTCCTCTTCGGACAAGTTTCCATGACGCAATGGTTGAACCTTTATCACATCATATATAAATTTGGAGATGCTTTTGGGTTGTACATGAACAAATAAAATTATTTTCTCGTCAAGGAATCAAGCGACTAAGCCCATATCACGAATATTTCTAACATATTTTTTTTTATGTCTCTCCAATAGACTCCATGTTCAAATATCTTGGCTTCAACTTAAAACCAAATAGATATTTAAATAGAGATTGGCAGTGTTTGATTAATAATTTTGATGGAAGATTGACTACTTGAGTGCATAAGTGGTTGACGATTGGGGGAAGATTGATTTTATCAAAATAAATCCCACGAAATATCTTTTTATACTGGATGCATTATATATGATGCCTAAAAACAAATCATTAAGAAAGTCATTACCATTATATCAAATTTTATCTGGCTTGGAGCGAGAGGTGATCTCAAGATACATCTTGTTCGTATGTGGGATATCTCTGAATGGAAGAGGAGGATGGATGGGTTATAAATAACATCGATAAATTTGGATGGGCACGAGTTATAAAGAGTATTTGGAATGCTCTATTCAGATTTGGTATTTGGAAACAGATCATTCATGTAAAAAAAAAATAACTATCTTCATGCATGGTTAAGGTCTGAGGCTGAAACTCCAAAAAAATATTCATACATTTAGCAAGGTTTCATGAAAATAAATCAGTAACTAATTGGAATTATGCACTAGGAGATCAGAATAAGCGTAATGGTGAAAGTTGGGATGGATCCAATTATATGCTTTCAGGGAAATCATACTTTTCCAATTGATATCTTTTGGAATCTCCACGAAATAGGTATTGTCTTCCTAGATCAAATTCAACCTAATATGGATCCAAAACATCTTTATCCCACTTGGAAAAGCTCTCATGAATTGGGATTAAGTGGAGGGTTAGCTAAGATATGGGAGGCTTACATTTTAAAATTATACAGGGCAAGCATCTCATTCATCAATAAAGTTGATTCTTTTAAATGGGACAAGAGCATTATGCAAGCTCATATAAGAGTTGAGGAGATATATGTACATTTAACATCTACTCAATGGTTTCAACAAAGAAATGGTAGTTCCGGAAGGTATTTTATTGGAATATCCCCTTAAAATTAAAAAATTTCAGATGACTAGTGTCGATAAACAAGATTCTCCCTTGGGAGAATCTTTGCAAGAGGGGCTTCAATAGGCTTGGAAGATGAATTATGTGCTAAGGTGAAAATTAAAACGTCTTACATTTATTTCTAAAGTACCCATATGTCGTGGCCATTTAGATTTGTGTTTTACAAAGTTCAAATATCATTGTGGGCTAGGACTATAAATATATTGAATAATGTTTAAATGAGTGGAAGTCAAAATAGAATGAAGTTAAAACACTCCCTTTATTTATCTTTTAGGGCATCTGAAAATGTAGGAACACCCTCATATTTTATATATCCCATATGATATTGGCAGAAATTGAAAAAATATTTGCACTTACTTCAATGAGTTTGGATCCGTGGCTCTAAAGAAAAAAAAACTTCCAACATATAAATTGTTGGGAAAATTATCTTGTAGGTTTCTTTGAAGAGGAAACACAAAAAAATATATGTGGCTTTGGGGCATATATATTCTTATCCCTGGAGCTATATTATCATTTTAGTTAGAACAATGGAACAAGGACAAATTCTAGAGCAGAGGTAAATTCACTGTGGGGATTATTATATTGCGAGAAGTGGCTTACTATTGAGACAATGTATGTGTTTGGGGACTCCAAAATCACAATTGATTGGATTAATGAAAATTATTCTTTCAAGCCTCCATTATTAAGCAACTAGATACAAAGAATTGGAATTTTGATTGGACTGTTCAAAAAGGTTAACTTTTTCCCATATTTACAGGGATCAAACACTCTATTGAAGCTTGACCTAACTTTCCATATGGGAGAGATCCAATACTATGCTTTTTATTTGGGTAGTCTTCAAGAACTCACAAGATTCATTATTCATGAGCTCTTTATATAATGATGACAATATATGATATAAAGTTTGAAAAATTATCTATAGTTTTTTTTTTTTTTTAATTATGGATTAGTTAATAGTTTTTGTCTATTTTCTTTTTGGACTCCATATGGGACAAAATTCAAAATTTGGTGATGTTGATCTATGGATTGAATTTTTCATGGTTATGACTATGTATTTTCTAAATATCAAACATATGTAAAGTGGTTTTTATTAATACAAAAACTTGTTGATTTTTTTTGTTGAAAGAAGAATACAACATTTATTAAATTACTCATATAATTATCTAGCAAGCAAAATCAAATGCATTATTAAAAAAAAATCATTTTTTTGAATTGGATGTTTAAAAGTGTGTGCAATTTACTTGAACAAATTGATTGGTTACATTTTAAATGCATCGTAATCATTAAGCACTACGATATATAATCACAAATTTGAAATAATTAAGAATTATAGTAAATTTCAAAGAAAACCTGAACTAAAAGCACATGATATGGGAGGAAATCTTGTATATCTACTCATCATTAATGCATATCTATATTGGAAATAGGATAACAAAAAATAAAAAATGGAGCAACATTTTCCCACTAGTTAACACTATCTAAATGTTGTTAGAGGAAGTTGGCACTAGGCAACTATTATTCTATGCATGCACTAGAATCATTAACTTTAATGTTAAATTTACCTTTCACCAAACCGCATATGTTCAAATCTAGAATCAGTGAGATTGTTGGCATGTTTGTGTCAATTTATGGGATTTATACACCATATGGTTGAGCTTATAACATAAACCATTAAAAAAAAATCAGTGTAGGTTTCATGACACCATGCACTAAATATTTAACTAGACAAACTTTAATATAAATGTATAAAAAAAATTACAACTCTCATGTATCATCAATAATTTGAAACTGTGTACATATGTTACCCTTGCAATATCATCATAAAACAATTGAATTTGACACTATCAAACATGGCGATGTTCACTTCGAGATGTAGATCCTTCAACATTCCTATGTTCTTTTCCATAAAAATTTTCCATTTTCTTTTCCATGCTCTTCCTTTACTTTGTGTGAACTCGTTCAACCCTTTCAAATTGTGGTTTTTCTTGAGTTGAATGTCTTCCACATCCACAATATATATTTTTACTTTATGGGCTTGAAAAAATATGTTTTATCTTAGTCATGATTTGAGATGGAGACATGACACTAAATATTTTTTAATTAATCTCTTTACTTGAATAATAAAACATGTTGTCGGTGGTTTCTAAATTGTCCAAAATTGTAGGTAGATTGCTCAATATATCATTTTCGCTTTTATCGATTGATGCACATAAAAATTTCAATATATCTATTTTAAATATCGGATTGTTCAATGTTATGGTTTCAAATGAACATGATCAGGGCTCATTGTACATGTTTCATTTAAATAAGCTAAAAAATCTAAGACTCTCAATAATTGGACTTGAAACATTTGGTAACACATTAATGTCCAAATCATATTTATTTTCCCACATTTGAATCTTGAAGACATGCTTTCCAGCATTTCCATTTAATGCACAATCACCTACAAAAATTAAACTTGCACCCTATGTGTATGACATTATACCAAGTATAAGGAGTATCCTTATTTTGGCTACAGACCACAAATAAATTTATACTTTTAGGTTGTTGCAAAAAATATTCATTCGATATATGAACTACTCTAGAATTTGAAAAAGTCATTTTTTCTAATACTTTATACGCCTTATAAGTCCTCTTCCTTTAAACATTGATTGTGAATACAATATAGTTCCACTATAGTCAACAATGCAAATATTATCCATTCCACATGTTTGTGGCATGCATTGTTTACCTCGCATAGATACCTATATTTTAGATATAAATGGTACGATTCAATTGCATTTTTGTTTTCTTGATTGGAATGTGAAAATTTCCTATAACCTTTCGTCCAAATATCCGGAAATTTTGAGTTTCGTGAATCAATCCATCTTTAAAGTGGAAGAAAAATTTAATATCAATTCATACCACAACGAGATCGATGCTCTGAAGCTAAACCACTGGTTTCAGCTACTAGAAGTTTATTTTAGTGTCCATTAGATCGAGGAAGGGAAAAATTTTAGGTTTTAACCCTGTACAAAAATTATCTGCAAATGAATCTTAAAAACAGAAAATAAACAATAGCGAGAGAATAAAACATAAAACAAATATACACAGAGATTTTCCCCTGGATCCCAAATCGGGACTACCAGCATGATTTTTCATTATATTCCTTTTAGTGTTACAACACATATACATACATGCCAAAGCATTCACAAACCCCAATCCATTAACCCTGGATTAGAACATAACTGTATCTCCCTTGACCGGATCTATAAGATACCAAGGGCCGAAAACCATCCTGCCCCAAAACCATGTGCAAACCCATGCACAAAACCATGGGTGGGGCCGCCCACCGAAAAATAGGGTCAAAAAAATTTTCTCGGGGTGTTCTCACCCCCTTGTGACCCCCTTGTTGCACCTGGCGCAACATACAGTAGGTCCTGTCACCCCCCCTTGACCCACCCCCCCCCCCCCACGCGTGCGACTAATCGTGGAAAGAATATAACACATACCCAACATTCTCCCACTTATTGTTTTCTTTCCGCAGGGGGCCATGGGAGAGCTCAGTCATTAGTCTATATCTGCAACACCCATTGTTTCTCTACACCAAGAGAAATTCTAAGTGCTCACAGACTTCATCAATGAATCTACAACATTCTTCAACGTGTCCACCTTTACCAGCAACATCCTTTTATCCTCAACCATATCTCTCACAAAGTGATATTGAACATCAATGTGCTTTGTCTTTGAATGATAAGCAGGGTTCTTAGCCAAGAAAATTGCTACTTTGGCTATCGAAGTCTATCCTTATAGCTCGTTGCACCAACCCCATACTTGAACACAATCTCTGCAACCAAACTGCTTCCTTGATTGCATGAGTGGTTGCCATGTATTCTTCCTCTGTAGTTGAAAGAGCCACTACAGACTGTATTTTACTCATCCAACTAACTACACCTCCAAATAGGCTAAACACATACCCACTTGTAGATCTTCTTTGGTCCAGATCTCCAGCCCAGTCTGCATCAACAAAACCATGGATGTACAATACTTTGTTCAATTGTGGTCTTCCCTGGTAGCACAAACCATAATCACTAGTGTCACACAAATATCTGCTTCATTGTTGTCCAATTCTCCTTCCCTGGTTTTGACATAAACCTACTCAATACTCCCACTGCATGTGCAATGTCTGGTCTATTACAGACCATTGCATACATTAGGCTACCCACTGCACTTGCATATGGAACATGAGACATATCCTCATCTTCTTCTTGTGTCTTAGGACATTGTTCAGCAGATAGCTTTACACCTACAGAAATAGGAACCTTCACCGGTTTACTATCCTACATAATGAACCTCTGTAATATTGTCTCGACATACTTCCACTGGTTTAACTAGAGCTTCCTCTTTTCCCGATCTCTCTTAATTTCCATGCCCAAAATATAGTTTTCAGCACCAATATCCTTCATGTCGAATTTGGAGAACAATTGGGTCTTCAAATCCTGGATAATTTCTTTGTCATTTCCAATCAGCAACATATCATCCACATAAAAGACCAAATAAATAATACGGTCACCAATTAATTTAAAATATACACAGTGATCCTCTTTTCTTCTGGTGAAGCCAAGTCCTTGTATATAGGTATCAAATTTCTGATACCACATCCTTGGTGACTGTTTTAACCCATACAGAGACTTTTTTAACCTACATACCAGTTCTTTCTTACCCTTCACCATAAAGCCTTCAGGTTGCTTCATGTATATCTCCTCTTCCAGATCCCCGTGAAGAAATTTTGTCTTCACATCCATCTATTCTACCTCAAAATCAAAGGCAACAGAAACAAATAAAATTAATCTAATAGAAGTAACCTTGGAAATAGGAGAAAAAATATCACCAAAATCAATTCCTAGAACCTGGGAATAACCTTTTTCTACCAATCAAGCTTTTTATTTCTCCACCTTGCCTTCTACATTCATCTTCTTCTTAAACACCCATTTTCTCCTGATGGGATTCCTTCCAGCCGGAAACTCCACCAGATCTTGTGCCTCATTTTTGTGCAAGGATGCCATTTCATCAACCATGGCCTCCTTCCAGAGTTTTCCATCCTCTGAATCCATTTCCTCCCTGATAGTTTTGGGATCATCATCAGTTATAGTTAAAGAAAAATTTGAACAGAAATAAAATGGACTATACCTTTATGGTCGCCTTCTTTCCCAAACTTATCTTCTCACGGCTGGAGTTTGTGGCTCTTCCTCTTCTGAATCTTCTTCGGTTGTAGAGTCTGATTCATCCTCCTTTAGCTAAAAATCTATCTTCTCAGGTTCCTTTGGTAGGAATTCATTTTTAACAACATCTTTCACCTCTATAAACACCATGTCTCGATTGTACACAACCTTCCATGTTTCTGGGTTCCAAATCTTGTAACCTTTTAAACCATGCTTATACCCAATAAAGATGCACCTTTCAGATTTATTATCCAACTTGGTCCTTTTCTCCTTTGGAGCATGTACATATGAATCACATCCAAATACCCTTGGATGTGAAAGAGAAATTTTCTTACCACTCCATACCTCATGTGGAGTCTTATCCTCCAACGTTGATGAAGGTGATCTATTAACCAGGTAACATGCAGTCTCCATTACTTCTACCCAGAATTCATGTCCTAACCCGGTACCACTGAGCATGCTTATTTCCTTTTCCATCATTGTTCTGTTCATTATTTCTGTAAATCCATTTTACTGATGTGTGTATGGATTAGTATTTTGTCGTGATATACCACACTTCTTACGGAATTCTTCAAATTCCTTCTTGCAAAACTCTCCACCATTATCTGTCCTCAGCACCTTTATCTTCTTCTCTGTCTGGTTTTCTACCAGAGCCTTAAATTATTTAAATCTGTCAAAGACTTCTGATTTCTTCCTCAAGAAATATATCCATGTATTCCTTGAGAATTCATCTATGAATGAAACATAGTACACATACTTTCCCAGTGATGGAACCGACACAGGTCCAAACACATCACTGTGTGTCGATTCCAAACACATCACTGTGCACAAGCTATAATATCTTGTTCGCCCTCTTAGCACCAGAAGGAAAACTCACCCGATTATGCTTCCCATATACACAATGTTCACATAAATCGAAATCCAAAGAGCAATTAGACATACCTTCTACCATACCATTTCTATGCAGTATCTAAAGGCCCTTCTCTCCAATATGTCCAAGCCTTTGATGCCATAGCATGGTCTTTTCTCCAGATACCACTAGGCTTTCCACTCCACTTTCAGGAACCACAGAAATGTTGCACCCATCAATAACAATGCTACCTTGAAGCATGTATAGAGTTCCAATCCGAACTCCCTGCATTAATGCATGTTCTCCCCGAACCATCTTGCAGGTATCTTTCTAGAACACTGTTTTTACACCTGCATCATCCATATTTCTTACAAAAATCAAATTTCTGGCTAATGCAGGAATATGCAGAACACCAGGAAGTGTTATAATCCTTCCACTTGCAGCTTCAACTTGACTTTTCCACGTCCGATGATTTTGGCCTTCCTATCATCCCCTAAGAATACATCACCACCATCATACTTCTCATACTCGCAGAACCACTCCCTGTGGGGAGTGAAGTGAAAGGATGCACCTGAGTCAATCTACCATGCCTCATGATCTACATGTGTATTTGAAGAAGAAGCCAATACACATCCCCACCTTCATCCAAGTTGGTTTCTTCCTCTGTAGAAGGAGCATCATTAGATCCCTTTCCTTTCTCAGGATCTTTAGATTTGCAGTCCTTTTTGTAGTGCCCTTCCTTTCCGCATTTCCAGCACACCTTTACAAACTTTCCTAGAGATTTATATCTCCCTATAGATTTAGATCTCCCACTCGAAACCTTATTCTTGTTTCTGTTCTGGGACCTTCCTTGTACAGATAAGGCATCTCCATTCTGGCCCTCTATATTTCTCTGTCTCATTTCCTCCAACGCCAAGGCTAAGACAATGTCATCAAAATTCAAGGCAGTTGTATTGCTACATATTACAATAATTAGACTGTCCCACGAATCTAGTAGAGAACACAACAAAATGATGCACTTATCTTCATCTGAGATTTTAATATCAACAGATAACAGCTGAATTAACACAGTATTTAAGGTGTTCAGATGCTCTGTCACTGAGTCTCCATTCTTCATCCTCAGGTTATACAGCTTTTCCGCAGGAACATTTATTCACCAAAGACTTAGATTGGTACAAAGTCCCTAGCTTGTCCCACAAAGTCTTCGACGTAGCTTCCCCATATACATTCAACAATACTGAATCTGAGACACATAACCGTATTGTGCTCTTTGCCTTCTGATCCAACTTCTTCCAGTCTTCATCTAAAATTTTCATTAGTTTAGTACAGGGATCTACCGTGATCCACTGATCTTTATCCACTAGCGGATCCTCTATCTTGAGCTTCCACAACTCAAAACTCAACCATTAAATTTCTCGATCTCCATCTTTCCACTACTTGCCATCTTCTTTCACCACAAGAATCGATCCAACATATCTCCCACTGAACAGGGTCTACCACAGGCCTGAGCAAAAAACCCCTCAGCAGCAAAGAAGTCTCCTTGAAGCTGAAATATCTCTAATACCAAATGTAGGTTTTAACCCTGTACAGAAATTATCTGCAAATGAATCTTAAAAATAGAAAATAACCAATAGCGAGAGAATAAACCATAAAATAGATATAGACAGAGATTTTCCCCTAGATCCAAAATTTTTCCCATGGATCCAAAATCGGGACTACCAGCTTGATTTTTCATTATATTCCTTTTAGTGTTACAACACATATATACATGTTGAATCATTCATAAACCCCAATCCATTAACCCTGGATTAGAGCATAATCGTAGTTCCCTTGACTGGATCTACAAAATACCAGGGATCAAAAACCATCGTGCCCCAAAACCATGTGCAAACCCATGCACAAAACCATGAGCGGGTCTGCCCACCAAAAAATAGGGTCCAAAAAACTTTTCCCAGGGCGTTGCCCCAGACCCCGAACAAAGGGGGCTACTGCCCCCCCTCTGACCCCCCTACAGGGTGGCCTATCGCCCCCCGTGCATGTGACTAATCGTGGAAAAAATATCTCATTTGTGCAGCTAAAATTGGAGGGCCATGCACTGGCTTGGTGGGAGATACACATTGAAACCCTAAAGTTGGAGGGATAACCTCCAGTTTATAAGTGGGAGGCTTTAAAAACCCTCACTAAGTCACAGTTTTAGCCCATTGGGTACATGGAGGACTAGTGAATCCGATGGCATTAATTCAGGCAAAATTCGGGCCAAAGTGTGCAGAAGTAAACCACAGAATTCAGAAAGATGGCTACAATGTTGGGTATCTCTCCAAAGAACCCATATGTACTCCTCAAGTATTTGGGGGTGCGCACCACCATCTACGTGAGTAAGTGATGATGTTCAAGCCCAAATCAGTGGACGAGGCTTGTGTACAAGCACAGTACCTGGAGAACATAGGCCTGAAAAGAGCACAATGAAGTGGATTGAAGCAGAAGGAGCAACAATATGCTTGTAAGGAGGAGAAGAAGAAAAAAAAAGGGGGAAAATATAAGAGGACGATATCCACAGCACACCAGTGCAAAGATCCTAGCAACCACTATAACCATTGCAACATTGATTTCCATACAGCGAAGAAGTGTTGGAAGTTGCATCCAGAGCTAAACCCGAAGAACAAGAAGAAATATAAAAATAAGAAGAATCTCACGGCCACTGATTTGAGAAACCAAGTTGAAAGTAGATCAGATGTGGTTGAGAATATCGTTTGTACATCAGTACAGAATGAGGTGAATCTGAGTAGCCTTCAGCAACAGGAAGAGAAAGAAATGACCAAACTCTTCCATATAAAGATGCAAGTCAATAAGACAAATATTAATGCTTTATTTGACTCAATATCACAGGAAAAACTCATTGCTGGAGATTTTGTCAAGAAGTTGGGCCTGGAATTTCATGATCATCCAAACCCATATCCATTGGGATGGGTAAATAAGGATGCATAGATGAAGGTAATAAAACACTATAGAATTAGATTTGCTATTATTTTTTATTTTTTTGAAGTAGATCTAGATGTGGTTCCCCTTTATGTATGTGGAGTCATATTTGGGAGTCCATACATGTACATGCAAGATGAAATATTCATGAGGAGAGCCAAAAATTACCAGCTCATCAAGGATGGAAAATCGTTCGTCATCAATGTGCACAAAGGCAAGTCAAAAATTTCACAGGTAAGTGCCAATCAAGCCAAGAAATTGATCAGTTCTAGCAAGAAGTATGTTTTATTTTTTTTACGAGAAAGTCAGTCTTAAGAGGAGTCAATAATAGGCAAGGCATCCCTGGAGGGGTGTACTAAGAAACAAAAGCAATAATTGGAGGATTTTCTACAGGAATACAAGGATGTGTTCCGAGAGCCTAAAGGGTTACCACCTAAGAGAGAAGTGGAGCATGAGATCCAGCTATTGCTAGACTCCCCATTGCCAAATATTGGGTTTCGCAGGCATTTTGTTATAGAAGAAAGTGAGGTGAAGAAACAATTTCAGTAGTTGATAGAACAGGATGTCATTCAACCAAGTACATCACCATGTGGGTAACCCATCACCATTGTGCCAAATAAGGAATGGACTTGGCGGATGTGTATATATTACAAGGCGTTGAATAAAATCATGCTTAAGAACAGATACGACGCTCATGTTAGATGATTTGCTAGATTAGTTACAGCAAGCAAAGTACTTCACCAAATTGTACTTTATGTCTGAATATCACCAGGTTCGAGTCAAAGAAGAAGATACATGGAAGACTACCTTCAAAACCAGGCAAGGTTTGTATGAGTGGTTAGTTATGCCATTTGGCCTATGTAATGCACTAACTACATTTATGAGATTAATGAATGATGTATTGCGCCCTTTTATAGATTCAATGGTTATTTTCTATTTGGATGATATATTGGTATATAGTGCTACCTGGGAAGAGAATATTTCACATTTTACACAAGTGCTGGAAACATTGAAGAAGCAAAAGCTACTAGAAAATCTCAAGAAGTGTGAGTTTATGCAACGGCCTTTGGTGTATCTGGGGTATGTGATTAGTGGAGGAGAGTTGAAGATAGATCCTTCCAAGATGGAGGCCATCATGAAATGTTCAGTGCCTACTAATGTTTCTGAGGTCAGTAGTTTCATTAGGGCAACACAGTACCTGAGGAAATTCATAGCCTCGTTTTCAACGGTACCAACACCGCTCCACACCATAACAACAAGTGGCAAGAGTTTCTAGTGGGGAAAAGGTAAACAGAGGGCTTTAAAGGAGTTAAAGAAGAATATCATTCAAGCACCAGTTCTGGAATTACCAAACTTCCAGTGGCCTTTCTAAGTGGAGACAGATGCGAGTGTGTATGATATGGGAGTCATCTTGAAGAAGGGAGGAAGGCCTATATGTTACCATTCTAAAATATTTCATGGGGTAGTTCTTAACTACCCTACCTACAATAAGAAGCTTTGTGACATGGTGCAAGCTGTGAAGAAGTGGAAGCACTATCTGATGGGAAAGGAGACAAGAATCCACACAGATCACCAACCATTACAGTACTTGCAGGCCCAAAGTAAGCTACAACATACCAGGCACAACAAGTGGATGGGGTTTTTACAGCAGTTTCATTTGGTGATTAAGTATAAGAAGGGAAGAAAAAACAAGTTGGTCGACATGTTGTCAAGTGTTACACATTATTTTTTCACATTCCTCATTCCCTATCCGAAGTGTCATCCTTTCTATCACTCATGCCACAAATTTCGCAAAGCGACAAAAGCTATGACAGCATATTCATCATGAATTATATGCTCAAAACATCCTTGAAGAACAAAAAGATAAATGCCTTGAAGCCTTCCTGCAAAAAGTTTGTGAAAACCCTAATCTACAAGCCCATCATGTTTCTCTCCTATATAGCCTCGCACTTGTCACCCTATCTGTAATTTGTAAATAGCGCTAGCAGCACAGGAATTAAAGTGAAAAATCATGATGGTCCTCTTCAGGCAAGTTCTCTAAAAATGGAGAAGAAACTTCTTCCTCTAAAAGTCTCGAGAATGGAAGTCTGGTATCATTTGGCTAAAGATTGAGTCTAGTTCTCCCATTTTGAGTCCTTGTTCCTACCTTTAAGGATTTTCCCCTTAATTTATGGATCTTCCTCCTTCTTTTGTGGATCCTTAACCTCTTCAACCTACTTATAAATGAATGTCATGCTTTCCCAAATAGTTGGTCATTGTTTATTTCCTTTCTAGTGCTCGAATGCGCATAAACGCTGCCAAAATTATAAGGAGAAGGACTGCTTGAAATCTTTGTCTTAGACTTGGGAACCCGTCCCGAAGAAGGCCTCCAACATCAAGGCACTGATTGTATGATTCCCTTTTTAATTTATCAATAATATAAAGCATGTTTTACTTTCCATAAGCTTGTCAATGATTACTTGCTTAGTATGATGCTCCTTGATCATTCATATGGTTTACATTAGAATGCAATATGGTATAATTTCTTTGTGTGTCATTTTTTAATCTCTCTTACATTTATTCGTACATAAAGGCATAGCAAGGAGTGAGCTTGGAAGTAAGGATATCACGATTAACATCGACAAATAACCACATAGGAGATAGGTAGGCCATATTCCTCTCTCATATCATTCTGATTAATCTATGAGAGTTTTCTTCCTTTTGTCTCGTTTGTTACTAGACCCACTAATTAGGCTAGAGGGATCGCTTCTATTCGTAGAAGATATTTCCTGGATAAAAAAATGGCGAATTCGTTGGAGATCCTATAGCCTTTTTAGTCCTCCTTTTGTATTTTTCCTTCTCGTTTAGTTTGTCCAACCATTGAACGACCCTTCGTTTGGATTGATTTTCAATCTGTACTCTGCTTTGAAGGTGTCCTAGGTTATCAGATCAAGAGTTTCTACTTGAGATTTGATTTTTTTCCCCTATTTACCTTTATCAATGCGTTTTTTATCAGCTGAAGTCGCACTGCCAATGCATATTTTATCTACAACAATCACGTTGCAGACCTCTCATGTCAACTGGCATCCCACGTTGGTCTTTGAATGTGGAGACTTTTAGAGTCTCTACTGGAAACTCTAGTGTGTTTTGATCCTTGAGGATTTTTCTTTGCTTTTTTTGTATCAATTTTTTATTGATTGCTTTCAATTTCTTGGTGGAATTCAAAAACATTGTCACATACTTGAAGTGGTAAATTGATATTTCTGTTTGAATCTTTCGCGTTTTGAGTCGATTTAAAGCTTTATTTTTTGCTAGTGTGATTGGAAAATTACTGAATTTATGTCAATGGAACAATAGTGATTCTCTTACATTCATAAGAAACTAACTTTTTCATTTAGTTAGTTTTCATTTCAAAACATTTCTTTTCATTAAGTGCATTATATTACTTGCATGGAAAAGTTATTAGCCTTCTTATCCTTTATTAATTATAATAATAATAAATTTAATCCTTTTATTATAAAACCTTTAATTAAAATATTTATTAAAATATTTGTAATAATAAATCATTTCTTTTGTACTATTATTCTTTAACTCATTTAATAATTATTTCCCAAAAACTAAAAATTTTAATATTATTTTCTTAATAACTAATTAACTAATTCAATAAGATCTAGTTTTAATGGCTAGTTTTTAACGACTATATTCGGGAAATGTTGCATCCTTATTATTTATTCATGAATATCTATTTGCTTTTTCACCTTGTCCAATTGGTTGTTAAGCCGCGGATCAAGTGTTGTTAATACCGAGGAGAGAGAGAACCGTCGGATCACTACAAATTGTGATTGTCGGATTATAAGTTACAAATGTACATAGTAAAGAAACACACTTTACCTAACTCTACACTAGACTAAGTTATTCTTAACTATTTCCTATGTGTCAGAATATCCTAACAGTCCTAAGGATGAACCACATTAGTTGGTTCGAAACATCGACCAAATCCTAATGATGTGATTAATACGAAAGACATTTATCTACATTATGGATCACAAAATTCTTATATCTAACATAATTACAACTCATAAATAACTATAATTGGACCCCCTAAAATCATGGGAGAACTCTACATGCCTCCTCTCAGACCCTCAACTTGAATTTCCTAAGCTAACTAAGTCTTCCTGACTCAATTAACTAATACAAGTTGTCATGAGATGAAATTCAAATTATTCTTCCAATTTAATCAAGGGAGAATTAAATCAGAAGCCTCATGGGTGCCATTTTCAACACTCCCTCTCAACAAGAAATAAATTTGTTATGAAACCAGCTCCAAAAATAGAAGAAAAGAGAGATCAATGCCTTATAATTCAGCCACTTCGAGGGGGGAACCTCCAATACATTACATAAATGAACAATTCTTGGATGAAACAAATGACCAAAACCTCCTTCTATATATAGGACTCCATGGACCCACAATATAATCCTAGTTGACCTAACAATAACAATGTAAGGGCACAATAATAACAATATTGGAGTTACAAGGGTACAACAATAACAATAAGGGGGCTACACTAATAACAATAAGGGACTAAACTAGTAATATAGGGACCTAACATGGCCCTATCCTTCAAAAAAAGTGGTGTCCTCAATGCTTGAGTAGCTCTGGGTGCTTTTGTATAAAATGCTCATCATCCCATGTAGAATCTTCAGTGGGTAAGTTCTTCCACTTGATGAGATACTCTTAAATTGATCGATTTTGTAGCTGTCGAGTTCTTATTTCTGTGAACGCTTCAGGTTCCAATATGATTTTTCCTTCCTCATCAAGTTCTGGAAATATTGTTTGAACTGGAAGATTTTCACCTATAACCTTCTTTAAGCATGAAACATGGAAAACTGGATGAACTCGCGAAGAAGAAAGAAGCTCCAATTTGTATGCCATAGTACCATTCTTTTACAACACCTTGTAAGGAACATAGTACTTTGGCGATAATTTACTATCCTTATTAGCTTGCTTGAGGGACATTTTTTTGTATGGTTGTAGCCGTAAAAATACCCAGTCTCAACATCAAAAATTCTCTTGCTGCGATGTTGATCTGCTTGTTGTTTCATTCGATTTTGTGCCAAATTTAGGTTATCCTTTAAGAGTTGGAGAACTTCTTGTTGGTGCTCAATATGATCTTCCACTGCTTTAACCTTATAATTTTCTCTTAAATATGATGTGTTGGATGGTGGATGATATCCATAAAGTGCCATAAATGGGGTCAATTTTACTGCAGTATGGAAGGAAGTGTTATACCACCACTGAGCGAGAGGTAACCACTTGACCCATTGTGTTTGTTTATCAGATACAAAACAACGAATATGTCCTTCCAAACATTTATTCACTATATTAGTTTGACCATCAGATTGAGGATGATAAGATGAGCTATGAGCTAATTGAGTACCCAAACAAGAAATTAACTCCATCCAAAAATTTTCAGTAAAAATGGGATCTCTATTGCTCACAACAACCTTTGGGTTTCCATGTAGCTTTTGAATTGTGTCCATAAATGTAGTAGCAACTGTACTTGCTTTAAATGGGTGAGCTAATGCACAAAATTGTGCATACTTGGTAATTCTATCAACTATCACCATGATGACACTCTTTCCTTTGGACCTAGGTAAACCTGTGATAAAATCCATTGAAATATCCTCCCAGCATTGACTTGGAATGGATAAAGGTTGTAGAATACCTGGGGTCCTAATTGTCTCAACTTTATTTTGCTGGCAAACCAAAAATTCTGCCACAAACTTTTGAATATTAGATTTAAGGCCATCCCAAAAAAATTCTTTCTTCACCCTGTGGTAAGTTTTTAAAAATCCTGAGTGTCCTCCTAAAGGAGAAGTGTGCAATTCCAAAAGAATATTTTGTTTTAGTTGGGAATTATTACAAATATATAAGCAATCTTTGTACCATAAGGAATCATTTTTCCAACTAAATGTATCAGATGTACTAGGATCTTGCTGCAACTTTTGAATGAGTGTCCATACATCTTTGTCCCTCTTCCATTCATCTCTTGCTTCGGTTATCCAATCTGGTTGGATAATAGAAATGGCACAAAGCAATGCTTCCACCTCTTCATTCTTTCTTGAGAGTGCATCTGCAACAACATTTAGCTTCCATTTTTTGCAGATTATTTCAAAGTCATAACCCAACATCTTTGTGACCCATTTTTGCTGCTCTTCTGAAGATAGTCTTTGTTCCAAAAAGTGTTTAAGACTATCATGATCATTTTTTACCTTGAAGTGTCTTCCCATTAGGTAAGGTCGCCATTTCTTTAGTGCAGGTAGTATTGCTAACATTTCTTTCTCATAAATAGCTTTATGTAAATACTTTTCTTTGATTGGACGAATTTCAAAAGAAATGGGTCTTCCTTCTTGCATTAAAACAGCATCCATTCCATTTCCTGAGGCATCACATTCCACAATAAAGGTTTTTGTGAAGTCTGGTGTAGCTAAGACCAGTGTTAGGCACATTGCCTCTTTAAGATGTTCAAAGGCCTTAGTTGCTTCAAGAATCCATGAAAATGCATATTTCTTCAATAATGTTGTTAGAGGTGCTGCTATTCTCCCATAATTCTTAACAAACTTGCGATAATACCCCGTTAAGTCGAAAAATCCTTGCAACTTTTTTATGGTTGTGGGGACTTTCCATTCCTTCATGGCTTTAATTTTGCGAGGGTCTACCTTAAAACCCTTGTAAAATACAATATGACCCAGATATTCCACCTCTTGTACTCGAAAGAAAAATTTGGATGATTTTGCATATAATTGTTTCTCCTACAATAGTTTGAGCACCCTGTCAACATGTTGAACATGATCCTTCCAATACCTGCTATAGATTAGTATATCATCAAAAAATACTAGCACAAATTTTCTAAGGAAGGGTTTGAAAATGGAATTCATCAACCCTTGAAATGTAGAAGGTGCACTGGTAAGGCCAAAAGGCATGACCAAAAATTCATAATGACCCTCATGAGTTCGAAATGCTGTTTTTGGAATATCTTCAGTCTTCATTCTAATTTGATGATATCCTAAATGAAGATCCAACTTGGTAAAATAAATTGCTCCATGTAATTCATCCAATAATTCATCAATCACAGGAATGGGAAATTTATCTTTAATGGTGATCTTATTGAGCTCCGTATAATCTGAACACATGTGCAATGATCCATCCTTCTTGTGTACCAATACTACTGGAGTAGAGAAAGAACTTTGACTAGGTTGAATTATACCAGCCTCTAACATTTCTGCAATCATACATTCAATTTCGCTCTTTTGGACATAAGGATATCTATAAGGCCTGATGTTTGGAGGAACACTTCCTAGAATCGAATAAATAGCATGATCATGATCATGAATATGTGGGAGTCCTTTTGGAGTTTCAAACAACTTGGAATGGTTGTCCAATACTTTTTGGAGATCTGCAGAAATAGATGATTTTGATGTTGGAACTTCTAGTGAGCATATTGTGCAATTGCGCCTCATTGTTCTTTCTTCAGAAATTTTCTCATGACATTAGAGCTTATTATCTTTCCCGGCTTCCCTGCGATACCCCGTAATTCGACTTCCTTTCCTTCTGAAAACAAATTCAAGAAAAGTTCTTGAAAATTAAACGCTACCATCCCCAAATATTGTAACCATTGTACTCCTAGTACAACATCAGCACCTCCCATAGGAATGGAAAGCATTGGACTATTCAATACATATTCCCCAATGGTTAGCTTGATATTATGAAATTTTCTAGAGAAATTTATAGTTCCTCCATTTTCAACCATCACTTGACATTCTGGTGTTGGGTATAGGAAAAAATTCAATTCCTTGGCTACTTTACAATGAATAAAATTATGGGTACTACCTGAATCAATCAACACTATTACCTTTTTATTCTTGATATGTACTTCTATCTTGAGAGTTTGAGGAGTGGTAATTCCTGCCAATGCATTACACGATATGTTCGGACTCATTTCTTCCTCTTCTAGGGTTGGAACCTGGTGTATATCCTCTTCTTTTGAAGATTCTTGTTCATTTTCTTCTTCCTCTTCACAATATATGTAAAATAATTTCTTCTCAACACACTTATGACCTTTAGTGTATTTGCTATCACAACTGTAGCAAAGTCATTTTTCTCTTTTTTCTTCCAATTTTTGTGGTGTCAACCTTGTAGGTTGTGGAAGTCTAGGAGTAGCAACACTTCCATCTTTATATATGTGAGTGGTGGGCTTCCTTGTTACCATAATTTTACATTCAATTTTTCTTGCCAACTTGAATGCCTTTTCCAACGAATCAGGTTCCCAAACGCAACCTTCATGTTGGATGTTATCCTTTAAAGTCCCTATGAAGACATCAATCATGTGTTCCTCTAGAATATCAGTTACTCTTATATTCAAATTTTGGAAGTCCTTGATGTGCTCCGCCACTAAACCCTTTTGTTTGAGATTTATCAATTGGCTAAAGAAGGTGTTGCTTTTTGTATCCTCATAATGTGCTATCATTTCCTCCGTAAAAATTGACCAAGTGACAATTTTTTTATGGGAGCAAAGCCATCGATACCATACAAATGTATTTCATTCTAAATGTAAAGTTGAAATGCGTACCTTTTTTGTGTTTTGCACATTATTGAGATCAAAATATTGCTCCATCTATAGTATCCATGCTATGGGATCCTTACCATCAAACTTCCTCATATCCATCTTTGGAATATGGTGGTTCTTCCATCCAACATTAGAGTTTATGAAATCACGATTAACATTTATTTTGTTCTCATCATGAGTTTCCTCTACTATATTTTCACCATTAGGAAACATTTCTTGTATCAACTTTGCCAAACCTTCGATGTCTACTTTTATATCATTCTTCATGTTTTCAATTTTTTCATTGATCTTAGCTTCCATGTCATCCATCTTAGCTTCCATGCCTTCCATATTAGCTTCCAAACCATTCATCTTAGCTTCCACACCTTTCTTCAAACCGTCCATCTTATTTTCCATGTCTTTCTTCAAAACTTCCATTTCATTTTTTGTTTCTCTTTGCGATAGCGAAATTTGGTGCACTTGCTCTTGTAAATTTGATATCTCATGTTGTGTTTCTTCGTCTTCCTGAGTCATAGTAGAGCCTTCTGAAGGCTTAATGGGTGTTGAATTATTTTTAGGGGGGAATTTTAGAACCCAATACTAATATCTATTCTTCAATATGCCCTTGGAATAAATTCAAACTAATTTTTTTTTTCAAACGAGACTTATGTAATTTGAAAAAATACACACCTTTTTCTTTATTTTGAGGAGCTCAATATTGATACTAAATTATCTCTGTGATTTCGAATATTCAATATCTTAAATTCGGCCCTGAAGTAGCACTCTGAATCATCTTTCGAATGCCACAGGTTTGACCTAATTTAGATTCTTCAAGGCAAAGTTATGCCTAATCTCCCACGATGACCTAATTATGGACTAGTTCAATAGAAGGAACTTGTACGACTTGCCACGTGTCACTGTTTCCTCCTTCGGCTCTGAAATTGATACACTAAAAATAAATTCTATGTACTTTCAGCCACTTTTTACAGAATCTCAATTCGACACTCAGATAGAGAGTTATGACGTTTTTCCCATGGTCACCTCTTTGAGATGAAATTCGGGAGCCTGAAAAAATCCTAACTTCCACAAATCATATCTCCAAACATATTGTGAACCAAGATCTAAATTTTTTACAGGAGGTTCTTTAGGGTTTCGGCTTTGCTCTATGAAACTGTTAGCTTTTAAAACCTTGTAGAAAAATATTTATAGTGAAAATTCCGCGATCACCTGTTTAGGTTAAATTCAAGAGCCTGCAAAAATGCATAACTTCCACAAATCATATCTCCGAAAATATTGCGAACCAATCTCTGAAATTTTGTGACGATGTTCCTCAGGATTTTAGCTTCGCATTCTAAAAATTTCAGCTTCTTAACCTTCGTAGAAAAAACTTTATAGCGAAAAGGCCAAGATGACTTGTTTGGAGCAGCGAAACCCTAGAATCCAAAGCTCTAATACCAAATGTTATGAAACTAGCCCCAAAAATAGAAGAAAAGAGAGATCAATGTCTTAGAATTCAGCCACTTCGAGGGGGAAAACTCCAATACATTACATAAATGAACAATTCTTGGATGATACAAATGACCAAAACCTCCTTCTATATATAGGAGTCCATGGGCCCACAATATAATCCTAGCCGACCTAACAATAACAATGTAAGGGCACAATAATAACAATATTGGGGTTACAGGGGTACAACAATAAAAATAAGGGGGCTACACTAATAACAATAAGCGACTAAACTAGTAATATAGGGACCTAACAAAATTCAATCTATCTGGATCTGGTACCTTTGGAATGTTCTGCATGCAACACTTCTCTAGTGTTGTTTGCTCCTGAAACTCATAAAACTGAATAGCCTCCAAAAAAATTTGAATCAGTACGATGCATCTATCATCATATTCTCTAACTGTTGTTACCTACTACACTATCTACTGGAAAATCTGCGTTGTTGCTGACTCTGCATTTGTGCCCTCTGCACTGTTGCCAACTCTAATTTGTGCTTAAGTATCTGACATTTGTCACTCTATTTTTTGTCTTCCTAACATCTGACTGCATCAATCTTACTGATCCTTCCTGCTACTATTTGTTGTGGGCTCCTCATAGCTAGGTCTGATCCATGAGACAAACCATCTAAATGGATCCTACCCAAATTTATTCTCTTGGGCTTATGTCTGCACATTACCCCACCTCTCACTGTGAGGTATGGTTGCATGCACTTCCTCTGCCCATCTATTTCAATTTCCCCCCTACTGGAGGTCTCTGCTTGAGTGGATGCCTCCACTCGGTCTCATATTTGTTTCTCCAATTGTGGCTGCTCCACAACCTTCTGAGACTGTTTCTGAGGCTGCATGTTGAGAGGTAATTTGTGATCCCTCTCAACCACCAAGTCACCAACATATGCTTTGATCCTCAAATATTTGCATGCATCTGGTACCTCAAGTGCATACAGGTTCTTGACTCGCACACATTGTAATTGTCCCTCCGTCACAAATTTTCTGAAAAAAATAAAAATAAATTAATTAATTAATTAAATTAAATAA
Organism: Pinus albicaulis; assembly: GCA_034641835.2. NCBI lineage: Eukaryota > Viridiplantae > Streptophyta > Pinopsida > Pinales > Pinaceae > Pinus > Pinus albicaulis. Next base: position 93,686,537 of record CM076569.1, on the reverse strand, counting down.
AAATAATAAAATAATAAAATAATAAATAATAAATAAATCAACGATATCTCCCTCATCCGAACTCCGATTCGACCGAATTTTTTTTAATTTGGGTATTTTTTCGCAAGGAATCCAAATATTCTATTTGTTTATGAAAAATTTTAACAAAACATTTTAGATATTTTATGCAAACTTGCCGCACAAAAAATTCCTTCTCTGATACCATGTAGAAAATCTACCAACGAGGTTTCAAACTGATCGTGTAGTGTACTAAAACAAGATAATGAATCCTTCTACAATTTGTGGAAACAAAACACAATCACACAATCACATAACATGAAAGATATATAAATAATCAATCACACAACACAAGATGTATCTGGGGAAAGAAACTACTCAAAACCCCTCTATCTAAATATTTCATATGGTCAAGATCATGAAACAATACATTGTTATTCCTCAAACTGAGAAACCTCTGCACTCCGTTGACTGTCTCACTCTGATCCTGCTCAAATCTAGATTGCAATCAAAGCAAGTTGGGTCTAATATTTAACCTATTGTTTGCCTCAGCCTGGCTTGCGTTCCTTATGCATTCTTGGGCTAATTGAGGCCCTTTTAATTACGAAAATACCAATTAATGATTGTGTAATCCTTCAAGCCCTTTTCGATGACCTCATGCATCACCTGTACAATTTTCTAAGAGTACAATTGATGTATCTCTTCCCTTTAACCTCAGTCTCAACTGGGCCTTCCTTACAACTGACATGCAACAGTCATTTATAGTGAATTATCAGTTAACTGATTGATCACTACTTGTGAATTCAATCAGATTTAATTCATTGTACCTCTCACTAGCTCATCTCCCATTTAGAACTAGTTAAACTAATTTTACCTCAATTTCTTGAGTTAACTAATTACAACTCACAAATAATTATAATTGGACCCCCTAAAATCATGGGAGAGCTCTACATGCCTCCTCTTTGACCCTCAACTTGAATTTCCTAAGCTAACTAAGTCTTCCTGACTCAATTAAATAATACAAGTTGTCATGAGATGAAAATACAATTTTTCTTTCAATTTAATTAAGGGAAAATTAAATCAGAAGCCTCATGGGTTCCATTTTCAGTATTTCTTGATGCCATTTTCAACAAACTGGTGTCACTCCTACAACTGGTTCTTTTGGTCCAAACATTTCAATGCCTACTACCCTGCCTACAGTAATTGTACGTCAGATACAGGGTGCTCTTGGATTGTTTTCTCCATTGACCCTATCTACGGTAACTGTTGTCCCCCCCCCCAGTGGTCAACCTACGGGTTCATCTATTCCGCAGTCTAGGAGGAAAACCTATATGCATGTTGGTTATAGTGGGAACTACATGAACTATGGAACTACATCAGGGGCATTCTAGGCCATTGGTGTTATTTCTAACACATGTGGCACGCTATTTTCATATATGGCCAGTTCTATCGTAGGGGAACCTTTCCAAGGCCCTCGAGTCCCCTCGACTCAAAAGCCTTATGTTCAACATTCATATTTTCAGCATCCTCATGTTCAAAAAATATATGTTAAGTAACCTCATGTTCAAAATTTGTTTGTTCTACATCCATACATTCACCAACCACAAATCTCGTTGTCAAAATTTTTGACAAATCCACTATTAGGCCACCAACTCCAAAATGGTCCCACTCCCTCGTTGGGAAAATTTGGACCTTATACTCTCAGACCTAGTATCCCTTACTAGCAGGCCCAACAAGGCCCTTATCAGCAGCTATTATAGGGACCTAACCCTCAGCTGCAGCAAGGACCATACCAATAGCTCCAACAACGATCTAAACATCAGTTTCAACAAGGGACTAACCTTTAGTTGCAACAAGGAAAATCCCAACACTAGTAGCAGAGGCCTTTCCAACAACTACAGCAAGGGCCTTATCAACCACTGTAGCAGGGATCTTATCAGCAACTACAGCAGGGTCCTTACTAGCAACTCCAACAAACACCCCTTCACCAACAGTATGGTCAATTTGGTCCATATGGTCAATACCAACCCCAATGGGGGCAGAAAAAATTCCAAAAAGGTTGGAATACTCAATTTGGTGCTTACCATAGACCATATACCCCTTGTAACCCTAAGTTGCCATTTTTGGCAACATTGGAATTACCAGACATGTCAAATCTTACAAATGAACCAATACTCCATTCACTGTATCGATATTCAGTTCCAACCAAAAATCATAGAGATTGTCCTAAATTTTAAGGAAAGTCTGGAGAAGACCCCCAAGCTGATTGAGTATTTTTTATCGTACTCTCACGGGTGTTGCCATGAAGTGGTACATCGAGATTCCTTGAGGTACCTTCCAAGACTTTAACTCTTTAGCCATGGATTTTCTTACCCATTTTCAATTTCTTGTCTGGTATGAGACTGGGACTCATCTTCTAACATTGTTAGAATAGTCAAACTCCACTCATATCTCTAATCACATTCATGAATGGAGACGCAAACTTCATCTCATTAAGTTCTATATCTCCGACCAGCTCTTGACTGAATGGTTTACTAAATCATTCATTCCTACCATCGCTAGGGACATAGCCATGGGTGATTATGTTACCGAAGAACAAGCTATCACTCGTGCCCAGTACTTAGACTTAGTCTATTCACAATCTGGAACTCTATATGAATTTCTTCTCGACGAGTCACGGTCTTCAACGGAGCCCGCGTATTCCAGGCCTAGCAATTCAAAACCCATTGATGGTGTTATTGGATCTATTACTCAGTCGCATAGTAGTACCCCTGCTAAGTCTTTCGAATCAAAATCAACTCCTGATGTTGCGACTAGTTAGAATAATCCTGGTAAAACCTTAGAGGTTAATGTTGTTCAATCTACTGCTATAGAAAAATCCTCGAAGGGTAAGAAAAAGGGTAAAGGTAAAGCTAAACCATATAACCCTAAATAGGATTCACAAAAGTCATCTGCTGGCAAGTCGTCAAAAATAAACCTGAAATTTCCTTGCCTTATCTATGATGAATATAATTACACCAAGTGTTGGCTCAAGGGGTCTTGACCCAGGTTTGAAGGTTAAGGTTTGCCAACAAACCCCTATATAATTGGCCCTTTCGACAGTGGCCTGCTTGCATAGGCAAAAGTCTCACCCGAAGTAGTATGGGAGGGTGCTAGAACCAGGTTTCCGCACCCTGGGAGAGGTCAAGTAATTTAGGTAGAGTTGCGTTCAACGTGACAATTATTAGATCACATATTACAGAACCCAGATCTATCAGCTCCTCTGCATCCACGTGTGCAATATCATGTATAATTGAAACAAATCACAAATATAGGAAAATAAGGCAACTATCGCAATTATTCTTGCATCAATACTAATAAATAGATTCAGATCAATGGTCAATACAGCATAAACACACAGCACAGTTACTTGCGGAGCTCAATATATAATTATGCATACCATACTAGACCCAGATCGCAGTATAAACATGTAACACCAGTATTTGTGCAGCTTAAATCAATGGCACAGAGCATACATAAACAAATATGACAGATCCAATAGATTCAGATATTTTAACAGCCTTCTGCATTCATTAATCCTTCAGTTCCTTTTACAATACCCAAAAAACCCCAACCTGCGCACATAGTAGCAAGGTCCACACACAACAGGACTGAGGATCTCCATGCACACAGCCAGCAGGAGTCCTTTCCCAAAAATCCAAAACACAGATCTACTAATTCACAATTCGCATCAATCTTAATCCAAGTCTCTCTTACAACTCAAAAAGGTTCAACTACTTATACTATTTTAGCCCACGCATCCAATGGTCTGTAAATCATGGTTTGCAGACTCATGGTCTACCCTTGACCCACTTACAATGCATGAGGGGCTTTGACCCACCCCAAAACCCCTGTGTTAGACTAAATATAATCAAAAATATACAAAAATGGACCATATTCGCAGCTTTTGTAGGAGACCCTATTCCAACACCAAGGATTTCCCTCGACTTGTCGAAGTAAGTTGTCTTCTGAAAGGCACCTCTAGGATGCCATAAGTGCTAAAGGAACCTTTCCCATTGCAGCAGACACAACTGGTGATCAATCTCAGGGACAAACCTTCGATATTTCCCAAGTATTTATGAGCGGTACGAAACCTATCAACGTTGCCACCAGATCGAAAGATTACCCAACTCCTGAGAAATTTGTGGCAGAGAAATATGAAGTATGCTATTGACATACCCTCTTCCTCCACTGCACCCAATTCTAATCCTCTCCACATCAAGATACCTAGCATTAAATCCACGATCTGACCACCCCCCAAAGGTGTTCTTCAGAAATCGGTTTATAATTGTTAGGTCCCTATATTACTAGTATAGTCCCTTATTGTTGTTAGTGTAACCCCCTTATTGTAATTATTGTACCCTTGTAACCCCCATATTGTTATTATTGTGCCCTTAAATTATTATTGTTAGGTCGGCTAGGATTACATTGTGGCCCTACTAGGATTACATTATGGCCCCATGGACTCCTATATATAGAAAGGAGGTTTTGTAATTTGAATCATCCAAGAATTGTTCATTCATGTAATGTATTGGAGGTTTCCCCATCAAAGTCGCTTATTTATAAGGCGTTGATATCTCTTTTCTTCTCTTTTTGGAGCTGGTTTCACAACATTTGGAATCAGAGGTTTGAGATTCTAGGGTTTCGCTGCTCCAAACAGGTCAGTGTGGAATTTTCGCTATAACGTTTTTTCTACGAAGGTTCAGAATCTGAAATTTTTACAGTACAAAGCCAAAATCCTGAGGAACATCGTCAAAAAAATTCAGATCTTGGTTCACAATATTTTCAAATATATGATCTGTGCAAGTTATGTCATTTTGCAAGCTCCTAAATTTAACCTAAACAGGTCATTGTGGTATTTTCATAATAACTTTTTTTCTACAAATTTTCAGAAGCTGAAATTTTTAGAGTGCGAAGTCACAATCCTGAGGAACATCATCAAAAAATTTGAAATATTGGTTCACAATATTTTCGGAGATATGATCTGTGGAAGTTAGGGCTTTTTGAGGCTTCTGAATTTCATATAAAAGAGGTGATCGTGGGAAAATATTCATAGCTCTCTCTCTCTGAGCGTCAGATTGGAATGCTGTAAAAAGTGGCCAGAAGTGCACGGACTGTAGTTTTTGTTCTATCAATTTCATATCCAAAGGAGGAAACAGTGACACGTGGCAAGTCGTACAAGTTTTCTCTACTGAACTAGTCCAAAATTGGGTCATTGTGGGAGATTGGACATAACTTTGCCTTGAAGAATCCAAATCAGATCAGACCTTTGGCATTTGAAAGAAGCTTCAGAGGGCTACTACAGGGCTGAATTTCAGATATTTAGGATCCTTAATTATAGACATAATTCAATTTCAATATCAAGCTTCTCAAAAGCAAGTAAAAGGTGTGTATTTTTTTCCAAATTGCATAAGTCTTGTTTGAAGAATCAAGTTGAATTGATTACAAGGGAATATTGTAGAATAGATATCAGTATTGGATTCTAAAATGGCCCCTAAAAAGAATTCAACACCCATTAATACTTTAGAAAGCTCTACTATGACTCATGAAGACGAAGAATGGCAACATGACATATCAAAATTACAAGAGCAAGTGCAACAAATTTCGCTCTCCCAAAGAGCAACAAAAAATGACATGGAAGTTTTGAAGAAAGGCATGGAAACTAATATGGATGGTTTGAAGAAAGGCATGGAATCTAATATGTATGGTTTGAAGAATGGCATGGAATCTAAAATGGAAAACATGAAGAATTATCTAAAAGCAGACATGGAAGGTTTGACAAAGTTGATACAAGAAATGTTTCCTAATGGTGAAAAGATAGTAGAGGAAAATCATGATGAGAAAAAAATAAATGTTAATCATGATTTCATAAAATCTAATGTTGGCGGGAAGAACCACCATATTCCAAAAATGGATATTAGGAATTTTGATGGAAAGGATCCTGTAACATGGATACTACAGATGGAGCAATATTTTGATCTCCATAATGTGCAAAACACACAAAAGGTACGCATTGCAACTTTACATTTAGAAAAAAATACATTTGTATGGTATTGATGGCTTTGCTCCCGTAAAAAAATTGTCACTTGATCAATTTTTACGGAGGAAATGATAGCACATTATGAATATACAAAGAGCAACAACTTCTTTAGCCAATTGATAAATCTCAAACAAAAGGGTTTAATGGGGGAGCACATTGAGGACTTCCAAAAATTGAATATAAGGGTAACTGATATTCCAAAGGAACATAGGATTAATCTCTTCATAGGTACTTTAAATGATAACATCCAACATGAAGTTCGTGTTTTGGAACCTGATTCATTGGAGAAGGTATTCAGGTTGGCAAGAAAAATTGAATGTAAAATTACGGCGACCAGGAAGCCTACCACTCACTTTTATAAAGAGGGAAGTGTTGCTACTCCTAGATTTCCACAACCTACACGGTTGACACCACAACAATTGGAAGAAAAAAAAGAAAAAGGGCTTTGCTACAGTTGTGATAGCAAATACACTAAAGGTCATAAGTGTGCTGAGAAGAAATTATTTTACATAGATTGTGAAGAGGAAGAAGAAAATGAACAATAATCTTCAAAAGAAGAGGATATACACCAGGTTCCAACCCAAGAAGAGGAAGAAATGAGTCCAACCATATCTTGTAATGCATTCGCAGGAATTACCACTCCTCAAACTCTCAAGATAGAAGGACAATCAAGAAGAAAAAGGTAATAGTGTTGATTTATTTAGGTAGTACCCATAATTTTATTCATTGTAAGGTAGCCAAGGAATTGAATTGTTTCCTATACCCAACACCAGAATGTAAAGTGATGGTTGCAAATGGAGGAACTATAAATTGCTCTGGAAAATGCCATAATATCAAGCTAGCCATGGGGGAATATGTATTGAATAGTCCAATGCTTTCCATTCCTATGGGAGGTGTTGATGTTGTACTAGGAGTAAAATGGTTACAATCTTTGGGGATGGTAGCTTTTAATTTTCAAGAACTTTTCTTGAAATTTTTTTCAGAAGGAAAGGAAGTCGAATTACAGGGTATTACAAGGAAACCAGGAAATATTATAAGCTCTAATGTCATGACAAAGATTCTAAAGAAATAAAAATGAGGCATAATTGCACAATTATGCTCGCTAGAAGTTCCAACATCAAAATCATCTATTTCTGCAGATCTCCAAAAATTCTTGGACAATCATTCCAAGGTTTTTGAAACTCCAAAAGGACTCCCACCTATACGTGATCATGATCATGCTATTCATTTGATTCCAGGAAGTGTTCCTCCAAACATCAGGCCTTATAGATATCCTTATGTCCAAAAGAGCGAAATTGAACATATGATTGCAGAAATGTTAGAGGCGGGTATAATTCAACCTATTCAAAGTTGTTTCTTTGCTCCTGTAGTATTGGTACACAAGAAGGATGGATCATGGCACATGTGTCCGGATTATAGGAAGCTCAATAAGCTCACAATTAAAGATAAATTTCCCATTCCTGTGATTGATGAATTATTGGATGAATTACATGGAGCAATTTATTTTACCAAATTGGATCTTCGTTCAAGGTATCATCAAATTAGAATGAAGACTGAAGATATTCCGAAAACAACATTTCAAACTCGTGAGGGTCATTATGAATTTTTGGTCATGCCTTTTGGCCTTACCAATGCACCTTCTACATTTCAAGGGTTGATGAATTCCATTTTCAAACCATTCCTTAGAAAATTTGTGCTAGTATTTTTTGATGATATACTAATCTACAGTAGATCTTGGAAGGATCATGTTCTACATGTTGACAGGGTGCTCAAACTATTGGAGGAGAAACAATTATATGCAAAAACATCCAAATGTTTCTTTGGAGTGCAAGAGGTGGAATATCTGGGTCATATTGTATCTCACGAGGGTGTTAAGGTAGACCCTAACAAATTTAAAGCCATTAAGGAATGGAAAGTCCCCACAACCATAAAGCAGTTGCGAGGATTTCTCGGGTTAACAGGGTATTATCGAAAGTTTGTTAAAAATTATGGGAGAATAGCAGCACCTCTAACAACATTATTGAAGAAAGATGCATTTTCATGGACTCCTGAACCAACTAAGGCCTTTGAACATCTTAAAGAGGCAATGTGCCTAGCACCAATCTTAGCTACGCCAGACTTCAAAAAAACCTTTATTGTGGAATGTGATGCCTCAAGAAATGGAATTGGTGTTGTTTTAATGCAATAAGGAAGACCCATTACTTTTGAAAGCCGTCCAATCAAAGGAAAGTATTTATTGAAACCTATTTATGAGAAGGAAATGTTAGCAATACTACATGCACTAAAGAAATGGAGAACATACCTAATGGGAAGACACTTCAAGGTAAAAATTGATCATGATAGTCTTAAACACTTTTTGGAACAAAGACTATCTTCAGAAGAGCAGCAAAAATGGGTCACAAAGATGTTGGGTTATGACTTTGAAATAATATACAAAAAAGGGAAGCTAAATGTTGTTGCAGATGCAATCTCAAGAAAGAATGAAGAGGTGAAAGCATTGCTTTGTGCCATTTCTATTATCCAACCAGATTGGATAACCGAAGCAAGAGATGGGAAGAAGGACGAAGAATTATGGACACTCATTCAAAAGTTGCAGCAAGATCCTAGTACATCTAATACATTTAGTTGGAAAAAATATTCCTTATGGTACAAAGATCGCTTATATCTTTGTAAGAATTCCCAACTAAAACAAAATATTATCTTGGAATTGCACACTTCTCCTTTAGGAGGACACTCAGGATTTTTAAAAACTTAGAACAGGGTGAAGAAAGAATTTTTTTGGGATGGCCTTAAATTTGATATTCAAAAGTTTGTGGCGGAATGTTTGGTTTTCCAGAAGAATAAAGTTGAGACAATTAAGACCCCGAGTCTTCTACAACCTTTATCCATTCCAAGTCAATGTTGGGAGGAGATTTCAACGGATTTTATCACTGGTTTACCTAAGTCTGAAGGAAAGAGTGTCATCATGGTGGTAGTTGATAGACTTACCAAGTATCCACACTTTTGTGCATTATCTCATCCATTTAAAGCAAGCACATTTGCTACTACATTTATGGACACAATTCAAAAGCTACATGGAAACCCAAGGGTTATTGTGAGCGACAGAGATCCCATTTTTACTGGAAATTTTTGGACGGAGTTATTTTCTTATTTGGGTACTCAATTAGCTCATAGCTCATCTTATCATCCTCAATCTGATGGTCAAACTGAGATCGTAAATAAATGTTTGGAAGGATATATTCGTTGTTTTGTATATGATAAACAAACACAATGGGTCAAGTGGTTACCTCTTGCTGAATGGTGGTATAACACTTCCTTCCATACTGCAGCAAAAATGACCCCATTTATGGCACTTTATGGATATCATCCACCATCGATCACATCATCTTTAAGGGAAAATTCGAAGGTTCAAGCGGTGGAAGATCACATCGAGCATCAGCAAGAAGTTCTCCAACTCTTAAAGGATAACCTGAATTTGGCACAAAATCGAATGAAACAACAGGCAGATCAACATCGCAGCGAGAGAAGTTTTGATGTAGGAGATTGGGTTTTTTACGGCTACAACCATACAAACAAATGTCCCTCAAGCAAGCTAAGAAGGATAATAAATTATCGCCAAAGTACTATGGTCCTTACAAGGTGTTGCAAAATATTGGTGCTATGGCATACAAATTGGAGCTTCCTGCTTCTTCGCGAGTACATCCAGTTTTCCATGTTTCATGCTTAAAGAAGGTTATAGGTGAAAATCTTCCAGTTCAAACAATATTGCCAGAACTTGATGAGGAAGGAAAAATCATATTGGAACCTGAAGTGGTCATGGAAACAAGAACTCGATAGCTACGGAATCGATCAATTTCAGAGTATCTCATCAAGTGGAAGAACTTACCCACTGAAGATTCTACATGAGAGGATGAGAATTTTATACAGAAGCACCTAGAGCTACTCAAGCGTTGAGGACAACACTTTTTTGAAGGAGAGGGGCATGTTAGGTCCCTATATTACTAGTATAGTTCCTTATTGTTGTTAGTGTAACCCCCTTTTTGTTATTATTGTACCCTTGTAACCCCCATATTATTATTATTGTGCCCTTAAATTATAATTGTTAGGTCGGCTAGGATTACATTGTAGCCCTACTAGGATTACATTATGGCCCCATGGACTCCTATATATAGAAAGGAGGTTTTGTAATTTGAATCATCCAAGAATTCTTCATTCATGTAATGTATTGGAGGTTTCCCCCTCGAAGTGGCTTATTTCTAAGGCGTTCACATCTCTTTTCTTCTCTTTTTGGAGTTGGTTTCACAACAATAATTTGAATGCACAAATTTCCCAGCATTAAAATATTGTAGAATATTTAGCTCAGGCGCCTTCGGCGATGTCGGTGTTAGAAGTCCTTCATATGTTTCCTTCACCGAAGAAGGCTTTGATATCTGCTGATATCACTCAAATTGAACCTCAGGCTGAAAGAGGCAATTCCGAGGTAACCTCAAACCATGCTTAACCAAGTAGCTAGCCCTACTAGGCCAAGAGAGGGCTCTCTCCATATAGGTCACAACCAAAATGACTGAGGAAAGAATATTTTAGGCTAGGTATAGTAGCTTATGGTTTTGATTTTGATTGTTTAGGGTTTGCTGGATTAGGAGGAGTCAAACATCTTAGGCAAGGAAATTAGGTCAAAATTTGTAGGGGTTCTGAGGGCAAGGTAGGTAGAAGGTTTGACATTAAAATATTATTATGGTGAGGTGAATAGACTGGTGAGGAGTTAGGAAGAGCATCTGAAATGAATTCTCCCTAAACTGAAGAAAATAAACAAAATATGCCAAATTTCCCAAAACAGAGCATGAAACATGAATGATGCTTTTCAACTTGAAATTAAGCATATCATAGACATGAAAATGGTTTATGAGCTACAATACATTCATAAAAATGATCACAAAGAAGAAACTATGTCAAACACTGCATACCACATGGATCCCAAAGAAATAGCTGCAAATTTATCATTAATGTCCAAGCCAAACTGATACAAAATGTGTCCTTGAGATGCCAAAGCTCCAAGTGAGTCCAACCATTACAATGACTAAGAAAATACATCAAATTGACCTCAAAACCACCATCCCTAGCCTCAGGGAGTCGAATCCATGAGATAGGGATCAGTTTCACCTACTCCCAAACAAGAATCTGAAGACTAGGAAAACTCAACAATTTGCTTCTAAAAGAGAGGAAACTGATTCATTTGACCTCTAGAGGACTTATCTAATGTATCTACCCTAGAAAAAAGTCAAAACATGACATTTACATTCACCATGACCATTTGCATCATTTCTTTCTCATTTTCCCAAGTAAAAAGTCAAAAAGTCAAAATGTTGCTGAAGATGATGAAAACTACATTTTCCTGGTAAACGTGTAGTGCCATGACTGAAAAAATATCATGTCTTGCAGGCCTTCCTGATGTCAAAATCAGCTCCATGATAGCTCATTGGAAAGCTCTCTAAATCGAGTTTCCAAATATGCCTCCAGTTTCCAAAATGGTGTCCATCTGCTCTGTCAAAAACCTGTTCTCCCAAGACTGGTAAATGCACAGCGCCAAGGCAAAAATAAGGGCAGAAACATGTTTTTTTGGTGGTTTTTTTCCTTTTTGAAAGACCACTTATCCTCCAAATCTTCTAAAAATTGTTGGATTTAATTTCATCATCATTATGAACATGATGGTGGTGTCCATTGTGCAATTGGATGCCCCAAAAAAGAGCTCAGCGCCAGTGGCGCTGCACGTTCAGCAGAATTTATGTTTGTCAAAATTGCCCAAAAACTCAAAAATGCACCACAGTGCCAAATGTGCCAAAATTTGTCAAATTTGTGGGTTTACTTGCTTATAAAGGGTTAGAGGTATGAAGAGACAACTCAGCAAGTATGTCTAACTTCCCCTTCTCCTTTTGCTCGGTCAAGGCTTGAATCTTTGTATGGGCTCATTTGAGCTTAGCCCTTGCAATCTTGTTTCTCATGGCATAGTGCTTTACCATGAATATCATTGTCCCTTTTGGCCTTCTCCAGCAAGCTCTCCAAATGCAATTTGGCTCTATCAAGCCATGACTCTCTATCTCTGCTAATCTCAAGGGCAAGAAGCTCACATGGAGTGAGCTGCCCTACCAACTCAGTCTCTTTCTGTCACTCATGGGATAGAGCTCTCTTAATCCCTATTGTCTTTGGTCTCTGTCTAGGAGGTTGATCCTCCTCATCATCAATCTCACCAAATCTGCCCAAGGTCTCCTCCAATAAGGCCTTAGCCTTCCCTGCCTCTTTTTGAGCTTTAATGGTCCTGACCTCACTGATGATCTGCTTGGTCTTCAGCTGCTAATTTTACTGCTCAAGAAATTCAATCACATACTATGCTCTATCAATATTAACTTGAAGCTCACTAATATTTTTTCCTTGCTTCTAATCACTGCACTAGTGACTCTATCCTCATCCTCATCATCAATTTCAATCAACTGAAACTCTGCTCAGTTTCATGGTTTTCCTCCTGATCATCAATGATAGGCTTTGTAGCCTTTTCCTTGCCCTTGTATACCTGTTTTGCTGATGAATAAAGCATGGCCCCTTTCACACCATGTGAATAAAACACATGCCTGTGGCCTCTCTGATAGGTCTTTGGAAATGGATCAACATCAGTCACATTAGCCCAAGTTGCCTCAATGTCTCTTTCACTGCTCGATGTTCCAGTATCATGATGGGATGATGAAGGGTTATAGAAAGGTGAAGAAGAAGGATCAACATGAGGTGAATGGATCTTACTAGGTGATGATGTATGAGCAGCAAGCTGATATGGAGAAGTGGATATGGGAGGACGAGATGATGAAGGGATATTCTGCTCATGATGACTAGGTGGGGTAGTGAAAACTTCATTTGCAATGAAAGTTTCCCATGGGATATTCTTTTGCTCCAGTTGATGCATGACCAACATCTTGATGAGGGAGTGATGGAAAAGACTCTACATTTGATGACTACAGTCCCTCTTTTTCACAATGAATGCCATCTTGCCAATATTGTGGAAGAGATAGTAAGGAATGTGAAGCATTCTGAATCTAGTGAAGTGCATGAGGAGTTGGATATGGTATGAGTAGAATCGAGAAAACCTCCCCTCACAAGTGAAGTACTTCATGATTATTTTCATCATGGGGACATATCGGTCAAGGAGATGAGAGAAAGGTAAAATTGACTTCTTGTCATCCTTGTATCTAGGTTTGAGGTATGGTTCATAATAGCTTAGATCAAGGTTTGCGTGTTTAAACCATCTCTCTCCCACATTAGGTATCCCTGTAGCAGCTGAAATGGAATTAGTGGACATATAAAAAGTAACGCCAGCAAGAGTGACCTACTTATCATGAAGGTTTGTGATGAATAACATTGTCAACTCAGAATGATATTGAATCTGCTGCACCCTCTCACAAAACTCAAAGCAACCAACATGCTTGAAACAAGACACAGTGAGAGGAGAGGCCATGAGTTCCCTTGTAGTTATTGGTTCAAATCTATTAATTTTCCCTCCTTTATGGTCATTTCTCCTTGGTATTTGTGCCTCACCAACACCTCTATCTTCTTCTTCGGACATCTTTGAGTTTTGACTTAGGAAACCCTAGGGTAAAAATTGGAATTAGATGAAGGGAGAAGGAGATGAGATGGCTAGCTTAGATGGATGAGGGAAATGAGTGTAAATAGAAAACCTAGGTTAATGGAAACCCTAGGGATTAACCATGCTCATAATTGATATGGGTTTAGGGAGGTGAATAAAGATATGGTGTATGAAAAATGATAATGAACTGAAACTAGGGTTTCATAAGCTATGACACTTTCAACTCTTTAAAGGAACAACAACTATGTGAAAAGAGAGGTGTTTTATGTCCACTTACTAATAAAAAACTCCTTGGATAAATTTATGAGGAAACCGAAGCTGGATGGAAGCGGTGAAAACCTTCAAAACAACCACTGTGTAAATGTGCAGCATTTCTAGGTAAGAGCGCAGCACCAGGATGAATGCGCAATGCCAATATCCAAACGTGCAGTGCATGTGTTAATTGCTTTGGGATTTCAGGGTAAATGCGCAGCGCCACTGGGTGAACGTGTAGCGCCTAGATGAACACACAACGCCAGCCTCCAAACGTGCAGTGCCTTAAAATTTTGGCCCCAATTTCTCAGTAAACTCAAAATTTCTCTCTTGCTGAAAACTCTTGAAGGTTTAGATGGCAACAATGACTCGTTTTGAAATTCTTGATAGGCTTATAGCTTTAGTGGATTTGAAATTTCATTTTGAATCACCCACTTTCCTAATGTTCACTTTTCCTTTAGCACTAATATTCTTTTAATTTTTTCACTTTTGGCACTGCAAGTTTATCAACATGGAGTTTGGCTCTCTTTTCACGCTTGGGCTAAACATGATTGCACTTTGACAACTCGGGATTTAAATTTATTACATTTGAAAACATAAAATTACATTTGAAAAAATAAAAATAAATTACATATTGAATTTTATATCAAAATGGCATTTTGATATAAAATCATCAATCCGAACAAATACAACTTTGAAAACACAATAATCACACCATGATAATATTATTTAATCCCTCTCATATATGTGTTGACCTTATTTTAATGAAGGAGTGACCTTGAGAAATGCAAAACCCTAATGACCTAATGAGACTGTTTTTTGACCTGACCTTTGAATGAGATTTTGACTTTACAGATTTCCAAGTGAACAAAGCATTTCCATAGGTGTTATTATGCTTAAGGAATCATGAGAATGAGTCAACCAATATGATCTTCTAAGGGAGAAAAAATTTATTTGAAAAATACAACCACCAGCGGAACAATTTTATGTCATGACCTAATGGAATGATGAAAATTTTATTCAGAATGGGACACTTAAGATGCACATTCAAATGTGTTTTGATCCCTAGTGGAAGTTTGAAAATATTGACACTAACATCTGCCATAGGAGGAATTGATCCCACGAATTCCAATTTGATTACCTTTGATCTAGAAAACCATGTTCCTCACTTTCCACCTCAACTTGATTTTCTTATTCAATTTGTCGTCATGGGCAAGACCATTCATCGGATTGTTGTTGATGAAGGTGCTTCCACTTGTATTATTTCTATCTCATGTTGGAAATCCCTCAACTCTCCTCCTCTCAACCAGTCCCCCAATAATTTGGAAGCTTTTGATGGTAAGGGTTTCTGCTCATATGGTATTTTCAACGCCCTAACAATTCATTTGGAAATTAAAATTGTTAACATGGAGGTCGAATTTGTTGACACACCTCTCAATTACAACCTCTTTCTTGGTCGCAGTTTGATAATCGTGATGGTTTGTGTAGTCTCTACTTTATTTCACGTGCTTCGCTTTCCCCATCAAGGAAATATTGTCATGGTCGACCAGTTAGAATTTTTTTCCAGAAATTCTTTGACTAGAAATGTATCTTACATTAGGAAGTCAACCATACCTTATGAAAATGTTGGATCAGGTCTTTTCAAAGACTCCTCTTTGATGGGAACTTTTTCCCTTCCTCCTCCCTCTAGTATCTCTTTGGTTAATATGATCATGTTTCATCACAACCCTTGGATCCTACCCAATCCTGATCAGATTGACCATTTTGGCAATGCCATGCTGCTTAGCCCTGTTGAATAAGCATATCAAGTTTTTGTTTCGGCTTCTGCGATTGCATCTCAAAATTTTGATCGTTTGAATACCGTCTTAGACTCGTACTCACAATCCTCTTGGCTTGGTTTTATGGATTCCGACGATCCTTGGGACAAAACTTTTCTGACTAAAAAAAGCATTGTTGAAGTCATGTCGCTTGATGAAACTCCTTGGAATTATACTCATCATCATTCCTCATTTCTTCCAAGCCTTGTTGAAATTCATACCAGTATAAAAACTCTTGTTTCCCCTGTAATGAGTGATCCCCTTCAGACACCCATCTCAGTTCATGATGTATTGTCAGAAGGAAACATGGGAAACATTTCAGCAACCATGCCCATAGACATATCTGTGAAAGTAAGGATCGTTAAAAACATTCATATTGGGACCTCTTGTTCTCCTAATGAGATTTAAATTTATACGACCCTTTTCAAAGAATTTCGATATGTATTCTCTTGGTCATATGAAGAAATGCCTGGCATTGATCCCAATATTGTGGAACATGAAATTCCTACTTATCCAGTGTGAGATCTGTTTGACAACGTCTCCATCCAGTCCACCCACGAAAGGCAGCTGCCATAAAAGGCGAAGTTGAAAAAATTATCAAATATAGTTTTATTTACCCCATCCCGTTGACAGGTTGGGTTTCCAATATCGTTCTGGTAACTAAGAAATAAGGAACTATTCACGTTTGTGTTGATTACTAAGAAATTAATCGTGTATGTCCTAAAGATAACTATACAACTCTCTTTATAAACCAAATCATCGACGAATGTGTTGGGAGTGATATTTTTTCCTTTATGGACAGCTTCTCTGGATATGACCAGATCAATATCCTTCTTGCCGATCAACACAAAACAGCATTTATCTGTCCTTGGGGGACCTTCACCTACAAAAACCTTCCATTTGGTCTTAAAAATGTTGGTGCTACATTAGAATAGGTTACGTCTTATGCTTTCCATGATATAAAACATATCGTCCAACCTTATCTTGATGATTTAGCTGTGCACTCTGTTAAGCGTGTTGATCACCCGACTCACCTTCGGGCGATTTTTCTCTGATTCGACACTATAATATCCAATTGAATCCTCATGAATGTGTCTTTCACGTCAAGTCTAGTTGTCTCTTAGAGTAGGGCACCCGCATCGATCCTCTCAAATTGGAGGTTATTTTGAATCTGCCTCCTCCATCCTCGTTACATCAACTTTAAATTTTGTAAGGGAAGGCAAACTTCCTCCACTGCTTCATCCCAAATTATGTTGAGATTGCCAAGGGTTTTACTCACTTATTGAATAAAGGGGTCCCATTTATTTGGGATGATTTTTCCCAACATTCTTTCGATGCCTTAAAGACTTCCCTCATTAGCACTCCTTTATTGCATCCCCCAATTTATCATTGTGATTACTTCCTATATTTGGTTGTCATTGATAATACCATTGCCATGGTTCTCATCCAGGATGATGATAGCGGTGATGAACATGTAATATACTACTTAAGTTGATTTTTTTTTTACGTTGAGACTTGGTATGCTCATGTCAAGAAGTTGGCTTTGGCAGCAGTCCATGTTGTCCAATGCTTTCACCATTATATCCTTCTATGCAAAACCATAGTGATATTTGAATGCAACCCCATGGATTATATTTTGTCTCATTAGTTTCTTGTGTGGAAATACTCCAAATGGACCATTATCTTGTAGTAGTTTGACTCATAATTTACTAAGGCTAATTCGAAAAAATCATTGGTTTTTGTTGAGTTGATCTGTGCCCTTTCCACTGCAAACACAATTGTTGTTTCTAATGAGTTGATTCTTGGCAATTATCTCTTCCTTATTGGCAGCCATGATCCATGGTATGGAGATATCATCATCTATATCCAAACTCAAACATTTCAACCAAAGTTGTCTCACTCTGAAAAACGACGAGTTCGATACCAATCCCAATCCTATAGCATTGTTTGGGATACTTTATATGCCTTGGTGTCGATTCCATTCTTCGACTATACTTAACTCATGAGGAAGTTGAGACATCATTAAATGAATGCCATTATGGAGCCTGTGGTGGTCATATGTCAGGTTATGCCACGAATTAGAATATCCTTCACGTTTTTTTAATTTTGGCCCTCGATTTTCAAAGATTGCATTCTTGCAGTCCAAAAATGTCCTACTTGCCAGATTTTTAATTGGAAACTATGATCCCCACCCGCTCCTGTTGTGAAACCAGCTCCAAAAATAGAATAAAAGAGATATCAACGCCTTATAAATAAGCCACTTCGAGGGGGCAACCTCCAATATATTACATGAATGAACAATTCTTGGACGATACAAATTACAAAACCTCATTTCTATATATAGGAGTCCATAGGGCCACAATGTAATCCTAGCCGACCTAACAATAATAATTTAAGGGCACAATAATAACAATATGGGGGTTACAGGGGTACAATAATAACAATAAAGGGGTTACACTAACAACAATAAGGGACTATACTAGTAACATAGGGACCTAACATGCCCCTCTCCTTCAAAAAAGTGTTGTCCTCAACGCTTGAGTAGCTCTAGGTGCTTCTATATCAAATTCTCATCCTCCCATGTATAATCTTCAGTGAGTAAGTCCTTCCACTTGATGAGATACTCTAAAATTGATTGATTTCATAGCTATCGAGTTCTTGTTTCCGTGACCGCTTCAGGTTCCAATATGATTTTTCCTTCCTCATCAAGTTCTGGCAATATTGTTTGAACTGGAAGATTTTCACCTATAACCTTATTTCATCATGAAACATGGAAAACTAGATGCACTCGTGAAGAAGCAAGAAGCTCCAATTTGTATGCCATAGTACCAATCTTTTGTAACACCTTTTAAGGACCATAGTACTTTGGCGATAATTTATTATCCTTCTTAGCTTGCTTGAAGGACATTTATTTGTATGGTTGTAGACATAAAAATACCCAGTATCCTACATCAAAACTTCTCTCGCTGCGATGTTGATCTGCCTGTTGTTTCATTCGATTTTGTGCCAAATTCAGGTTATCCTTTAAGAGTTGGAGAACTTCTTGTTGATGCTCGATGTGATCTTCCACTACTTGAACCTTCGAATTTTCTCTTAAATATGATGTGATGGATGGTGGATGATATCCATAAAGTGCTATAAATGGGGTCATTTTCGCTGCAGTATGGAAGGAAGTGTTATACCACCATTCAGCGAGAGGTAACCACTTGACCCATTGTGTTTGTTTATCAGATACAAAACAACGAAGATATCCTTCCAAACATTTATTTACTATCTCAGTTTGACCATCAGATTGAGGATGATAAGATGAGCTATGAGCTAATTGAGTACCCAAACAAGAAAATAACTCCGTCCAAAAATTTCCAGTAAAAATTGGATCTCTGTCGCTCACAATAACCCTTGGGTTTCCATGTAGCTTTTGAATTGTGTCCATAAATGTAGTAGCAACTGTACTTGCTTTAAATGGATGAGATAATGCACAAAAGTGTGCATACTTGGTAAGTCAATCAACTACCACCATGATGACACTCTTTCCTTCGGACTTAGGTAAACCTGTGATAAAATCCATTGAAATCTCCTCCCAACGTTGACTTGGAATGGATAAAGGTTGTAGAAGTCCTGGGGTCTTAATTGTTTCAACTTTATTCTGCTGGCAAACCAAACATTCCGCCACAAACTTTCGAATATCAGATTTAAGGCCATCCCAAAAAAATTCTTTCTTCACCCTGTGGTAAGTTTTTAAAAATCCTGAGTGTCCTCCTAAAGGAGAAGTGTGAAATTCCAGAAGAATCTTTTGTTTTAGTTTGGAATTCTTACAAAGATATAAGTGATATTTGTACCATAAGGAATCATTTTTTCCAACTAAATGTATCAGATGTGCTAGGATCTTGCTGCAACTTTTGAATGAGTGTCCATATATCTTTGTCCTTCTTCCATTCATCTCTTGCTTCGGTTATCAATCTGGTTGGATAATAGAAATGGCACAAAGCAATGCTTCCACCTCTTCATTCTTTCTTGAGAGTGCATCTGCAACAACATTAAGCTTTCCTTTTTTGTAGATTATTTCAAAGTCTTAACCCAACATCTTTGTGACCCATTTTTGCTGCTCTTCTGAAGATAGTCTTTGTTCCAAAAAGTGTTTAAGACTATCATGATCAGTTTTTACCTTGAAGTGTCTTCCCATTAGGTAAGTTCACCATTTCTTTAGTGCATGTAGTATTGCTAACATTCCCTTCTCATAAATAGGTTTCTGTAAATACTTTCCTTTGATTGGACGACTTTCAAAAGCAATGGGTCTTCCTTCCTGCATTAAAACTGCACCAATTCCATTTCCTGAGGCATCACATTCCACAATCAAGGTTTTTGTGAAGTCTGGTGTAGCTAAGACCGGTGCTAGGCACATTGCCTCTTTAAGACGTTCAAAGGCCTTAGTTGCTTCAGGAGTCCATGAAAATGCATCTT
The DNA here is from genome assembly GCA_034641835.2 of Pinus albicaulis. NCBI lineage: Eukaryota > Viridiplantae > Streptophyta > Pinopsida > Pinales > Pinaceae > Pinus > Pinus albicaulis. The sequence goes on along the minus strand of CM076569.1, from coordinate 93,666,304 downwards.
TCTTCAATAATGTTGTTAGAGGTGCTGCTATTCTCCCATAATTCTTAAAAAACTTGCGATAATACCCTGTTAACCCGAGAAATTCTCGCAACTTCTTTATGGTTGTGGGGACTTTCCATTCCTTAATGGCTTTAATTTTGTTAGGGTCTACTTTAACACCCTCGTGAGATACAATATGACCCAGATATTCCACCTCTTGTACTCCAAAGAAACATTTGGATGTTTTGCATATAATTGTTTCTCCTGCAATAGTTTGAGCACCCTGTCAACATGTTCAACATGATCCTTCCAAGACCTGTTGTAGATTAGTATATCATCAAAAAATACTAGCACAAATTTTCTAAGGAAGCGTTTGAAAATGGAATTCATCAACCCTTGAAATGTAGAAGGTGCATTGGTAAGGCCAAAAGGCATGACCAAAAATTCATAATGACCCTCATGAGTTCGAAATGTTGTTTTTGGAATTTCTTTAGTCTTCATTCTAATTTTATGAAATCTTGAACGAAGATCCAACTTGGTAAAATAAATTGCTCCATGTAATTCATCCAATAATTCATCAATCATAGGAATGGGAAATTTATCTTTAATGGTGAGCTTATTGAGCTCCCTATAATCCGGACACATTCGCCATGATCCATCCTTCTTGTGTACCAATACTACGGGAGCAGAGAAAGAACTTTGACTAGGTTGAATTATACCCGCCTCTAACATTTCTGCAATCATACGTTCAATTTCACTCTTTTGGAAGTAAGGATATCTATAAGGCCTGATGTTTGGAGGAACACTTCCTAGAATCAAATGAGTAGCATGATCATGATCACAAATAGGTGGGAGTCCTTTGGGAGTTTCAAACACCTTGGAATGATTGTCCAAGACTTGTTGGAGATCTGCAGAAATAGATGATTTTGATGTCGGAACTTCTAGTGAGCATAATTGTGCAATTACGCCTCATTTTTCTTTCTTTAGAAGCTTTGTCATGACATTAGAGCTTATTATCCTTCCCGGCTTCCCTTCAATACCCCGTAATTCGACTTCCTTTCCTTCTGAAAAAAAATTCAAGAAAATTTCTTGAAAATTAAAAACTACCATCCCCAAAGATTGTAACCATTGTACTCCTAGTACAACATCAGCACCTCCCATAGGAATGGAAAGCATTGGACTATTCAATACATATTCCCCCATGGTTAGCTTGATATTATGGCATTTTCCATAGTAATTTATAGTTCCTCCATTTGCAACCATCACTTGACATTCTGGTGCTGGGTATAGGAAACAATTTAATTCCTTGGCTACCTTACAATGAATAAAATTATGGGTGCTACCTGAATCAATCAACACTATTAAATTTTTCTTCTTGATTTGTCCTTCTATCTTGAGAGTTTGAGGAGTGGTAATTCCTGCCAGTGCATTACACGATATGGTCGGATTCATTTCTTCCTCTTCTAGGGGTGGTTCCTGGTTTATATCCTCTTCTTGTTCATTTTCTTCTTCTTCTTCACAATCTATGTAAAATAATTTCTTCTCAGCACGCTTATGACCTTTAGTGTATTTGCTATCACAACTGTAGCAAAGCCCTTTTGCTCTTTTTTCTTCCAATTGTTGTGGTGTCAACCTTGTAGGTTGTGGAAATCTAGGCGTAGCAACACTTCCTTCTTTATAGAAGTGAGTGGTAGGCTTCCTTGTCGCCATAATTTACATTCAATTTTTCTTGCCAACCTGAATGCCTTCTCCAATGAATTAGGTTAGTTTCAAAACGCAAACTTCATGTTGGATGTTATCCTTTAAAGTACCTATGAAGAGATCAATCCTTTGTTCCTCTAGAATATCAGTTATCCTTATATTCAATTTTTGGAAGTCCTCAATGTGCTCCCCTACTAAACCCTTTTGTTTGAGATTTATCAATTGGCTAAAGAAGGTGTTGCTCTTTGTATCCTAATAATGTGCTGTCATTTCCTTCGTAAAAATTGACCTAGTGACAATTTTTTTACGGGAGCAAAGCCATCGACACCATACAAATGTATTTTGTTCTAAATATAAAGTTTCAATGTGTACATTTTGTGTGTTTTGCACATTATGGAGATCAAAATATTGCTCCATTTGTAGTATCCATGTTACAAGATCCTTTCCATCAAACTTCCTCATATCCATTTTTGGAATATGGTGGTTCTTCCCTCCAACATTAGAGTTTATGAAATCCCGATTAACATTTAATTTTTTCTCATCATGAGTTTCCTCTACTATATTTTCACCATTAGGAAACATTTCTTGTATCAACTTTTTCAAACCTTCCATGTTTTCTTTTAGATCATTCTTCATGTTTTCCATCTTAGCTTCCATGTCATCCATCTTAGATTCCATGCCAGCTTCCATGCCATCCATCTTAGCTTCCATGCCATTCTTCAAACCATCCATCTTAGATTCCATGCCATTCTTCAAACCATCCATCTTAGTTTCCACGCCTTTCTTCAAAACTTCCATGTCATTTTTTTTTGCTCTTTGCAAGAGCGAAATTTGTTGCACTTGCTCTTGTAATTTTGATATGTCATGTTGCCATTCTTCATCTTCATGAATCATAGTAGAGCCTTCTAAAGGCTTAATGGGTGTTGAATTCTTTTTAGGGGCCATTTTAGAATCCAATACTGATATCTATTCTATAATATTCGCTTAGAATCAATTCAACTTGATTCTTCAAACAAGACTTACGCAATTCGAAAAGGAAAAAAAAAATACACACCTTTTACTTACTTTCGAGAAGCTCGATATTGAAATTGACTTATCTATATACTTGCAGATCCTGAATATCTAAAATTAGGCCCTGTAGTAGTCCTTTGAAGCTTCTTTCAAATTCCATAGGTCTGACATGATTTTGATTCTTCAAGACAAAGTTATGTCCAATCTCCCACAATGACCTAATATTAAGGACTGGTTCAGTAGAGTGAACTTGTACGACTTTCCACGTGTCACTGTTTACTCCTTTGGTTCTGAAATTTATAGACAAAAAACTACAGTCTGTGTACTTCCAGTCACTTTTTACATAATTCCAATCTGATGCTCAGAGAGAGAGTTAAGAATATTTTCCCACGATCACCTCTTTGAGATGAAATTTGGGAGCCTGAAAAAGACCTAACTTCCACAGATCATATCACCGAAAATATTTCGAACCAAGCTTTGAAATTTTGTGACGATGTTCCTTAGTCTTTCGGCTTTACGCTCTAAAAATTTCAACTTCTGAACCTTCGTAGAAAAAAAGTTATAGCACAAATTCCGCGATGACCTTTTTAAATGAAATTCAAGAGCCTGCAAAATGCCCTAACTTTCACAAATCATATCTCCGAAAATGTTGCGAACCAAGCTCTAAAATTTTGCAACGATGTTCCTCAAGATTTCAGCTTCCCACTCTAAACATTTCAGCTTCTGAACCTTCGTAGAAAAAATTTATAGCGAAAATTCCACGATGGCCTATTTGGAGCAGCGAAACCCTAGAATCCAATGCTCTGATACCAAATGTTGTGAAACCAGCTCCAAAAATAGAAGAAAAGAGATATCAACGCCTTAGAAATAAGCCACTTCGAGGGGGAAACCTCCAATACATTACATGAATGAACAATTCTTGGATGATACAAATTACAAAACCTACTTTCTATATATAGGAGTCCATGGGGCCACAATGTAATCCTAGCCAACCTAACAATAATAATTTAAGGGCACAATAATAACAATATGAGGGTTACAAGGGTACAATAATAACAATAAGGGGGTTACACTAACAACAATAAGGGACTATACTAGTAATATAAGGACCTAATAGCTCCCCTACACCCAGTTATCACCATTGGCCCATTTTCCAAATGGGGAATTGACTTCATGACATGTAACCCTCACTTGGCCAAGGGGCATGGGTACATCATCGTTGTTGTGGAATATTTCACTAAATGGGCCGAGGTGATGCCTACATATAATGTTGACAATGAAACTGTGACACAATTCATGTTCAATCACGTTATCACTCAGCTTGGTGTTCCTCAAGCCATCGTCACTAACCATGGCTCCCATTTCTGAAAATATATGATGACAAAACTTAATGCTAAGTTAAGGGTACGTCACGATAGCTCTACTCATTATTATCCATAAGCCAATGGCCAAGTTGAAGCATTTAACAAGATTTTAGGTACTATGCTTCAACGAATTATTGGAATGCACAAAAATAATTTGCATCTTATGTTATTTTCGGCTTTATGGGCACACAGAACCACTGCCAAGACAGCGACTAGATTCATATATTTTCAATTAGTGTATGTTCTGGAAGATACTCTCCTAATTGAATGTGAAACTCCTTCTTTGAAACTAGTTGTCGAATTACTCCCTAATACTTCACCTGAGGAGGAACAGTTGTTGTATCTAGAACGTCTCGATGAGACTCGTCGAATTGTCGCTTTAGTCACTAAGACTCAAAAAAGAGAGTTAAAGCGCAATACAACAAATTCGTGACCCCTATGTATATGTTGAAGGTGACTTAGTCCTTTTATATGATCAAGCTTATGATAAATATGGAATTTGAACCTTTTTCGCACAGACCCTATCTTTTTAAACAAGTATTACAAAAGGTTGCCTATGAGTTAGTATACTATGAATGGAATCAGCTGGTTGAGCCTCGCAACAGGCTCTACCTCAAGAAGTATTATGCTTGATTTCACATGAATACTTTGTATATTAGTGTGTGTTTCATTAGTGTGTAGTTTTTTGGTGTATTTTTTTTCCCTTTTTGCAAACATGTTTTCCCCTACTTATCATGTTCTACTTGGTTTGCAAATGTCAACAAACCCTCATCCTCATGTTGGTTTCACTGATGCCGCTTTTTGTAGTACACGGAATATATCTTCCACTGCGTGGGCACTTTATGCTCCCAATGGTGAGTTAGTGAGTTTACAAGGCATATGTCTAGGTCAAACAACTAAAAATATTGTTGAATATAATGCAATTATTGAACTAATATCAGAAGCAGTTGACCCTGGAATTAGGGTGTTGGTTGTCAAACTCGATTCACAGCTCATTGTATTACAGTTGAATAGGAATTATTCAGTTAGAAACCCTCATATTTTACAGACGTCTCTGCTTTTTCGATTATTGGAGTGACATTTTGATTATATTACTTATAATCACATTCCAAGAAATCTAAATACAGTAACAGATACATTAGAAAATTACATTTTAGATAGACATTTGCGTAACATGTAAAAGAAACCATGGCATAAATGAACATTAAATAGCATCGGGAAACATGTACATATATATATATATATATATATATATATATATATATATATATATATATATATATATATATATATATATATAAAGTTTACAAAAAGTGTGATACATCAAAAAATAAAAATCAGTGTTCTGAGACACATGGCTCAAGCCTACATAAGTGTGGAAAATAGAACTAGAGGGACCATGTATTTCTGTGCAATTTAACCATGCAATCACTTAGCTTCTGCGACTTGACACCTTTACCCATGGATGGAACATTCCTTTGAGTGTCACTTACCTGTTTCCGCCATCTTGCATTGAGCATAGGATTGTTCCTATCCCAGGAACTAGTGCATCTATTTCTTGACACTCGTTCTATCCATTGTACTATAGGCATTCTTTTATTCTTTTTCAGGCTTTGAAATATGAAATAGACAAAAAACAAAACAAAACAAAATGAAAAAGAGCGGGAACGGGATATTACTTCCATACTTGATGGCAGCTACAGTGCCAGTTGTGTTGCCCTTGAACAAAGCACAAAAAAGCTAAGTCTTTCTCCATTTGGGATGGTTTTAGTTTTTGACTTGGGAAAATCCATAACCTTATTTTTGAGTCATTACTTCCCCGGTTGGTTATCTCTTTCAATCATATGGAGAGTTTTTTTATGCCTCCTACATGACAAACTTATACAAAGTTATCATTTGCTACCATAGTCAAACATGAGTCGTGCTTTTGTTCAAGGTAAGTTAACCTGAGTCGGCCTTTCTGCGGTGTCTCTTGACTCATTTTTCAGTCGACCTTCCCGGTCTTGTCAATATCTTGTTCTATTACATCAGATATTTGGTCCTTTTCTCGTGCCGGTTTGAGAAGGTATCCACTGACTTCTTGCTGGCGGGTTTGTCTCTTATCGACTATGACATATTTCTCTGAGAGTAAACCTAGAGCTGCACCCTAGCCCTATTTACATAATTGATAGGTTATTTATCATCACCATGGGTCTTTGACTGAGTGGTTTCCCTTGTGTTCGACTTCAGCTTACATTATCACACATGGGATTCGTGCAGTACCTTGATTTCCATTTGATCCTATCGGTGGATATCTCGCCTCTTTGTCATCTTTCAGTATTGGTTGGTTTAGAGGTTTCTGTCGTGTGCTAGGTTCATCTTGTGCATGCCGGAAACGTACTTCAGGTTGGTTACTTCATTTTACTTCGTCTGATTCCTTCCAAATCTTGGCTTGCGGGTTACACTCACACTGGAATGATGTGGGATGCCTTAATACCTTCCTTCCAGCAGATCTTTTGCCATCGAATCCAACTCATTGATCTGGGAATAAGTTCTAGAGTTTTTTTTTCAGTACCTTAGGGTTTGCAGTCATCAGTGGCAGATCTTGGCTATCGACAGTGAGGATACATCATTGCCTCCTGATTGATAGATTCTTTCAAGTGTTCGACTTACACTCATTCATTCGCACTTTCTAGATTTTACTGGGGCACCTTGACACTCATTATCATTATCGGTGGGTTGTCTCACGTTTGTTAACAGTATACATCAATGTCCGATAATCAAACGAATTCTCACATGGTCGACTTCAGCTCATATATTCCCATTGTGTAGAATTGTGCCATAGTGATCGATGAAGACCTCGGGTTTTGCATCAGAATGCTTGTTCACTTCAATTTTTTGTTAGTGACACCATCCACCCTTATATGTTGCAGTCTCATCACAGCAGCATATTATATGTTGGCTCCCGAGTTGTGTGTTGTACCATTTTCTCCACCTATTTTGATTTGGTACTTGGAGATTCAATTGTGACTTTTTTGATCAAATATTTATTGCAACATCATTGATCAATATTCTATAAGTGATACTTGGACCTGATCTTGACTTATACTTCCGGGCAGTGATCAGATGATTCATTATGTACTTTTTAGCTATACTTGTATACATATTGGATCCGCCCTATATTTCATATGTGGACATGTTGTTCTTTCACTGAGCATGGGTATGCCCGCCTTAGACATGAGCTATCTTTCCGATCTCTCTCACTAGTTTTTTGGCAGGCTGAAATCTAGTGAAGTCCTCTCTAGTCCTTGCAAGGTTCTTTCTATGCACATAATACATTTCGGCCATCATGTAACCCTTCTAAACTCATATATTAGGGGGCATATTTTATAGCATCATTTATCACCATTGTATACTTGATGACTTTTGCATTGGCCTTAGGCACCCCTTCCATTCAGACTTGGACATGTTTCTCAAAAAATAGTTTCTCAAAACCCATACGTGACTATGCCCATACTTCTCCATGTATACATGCGAGTCCATACATAGAGAATCACGTATGCTTTTTTAAACATTAAAAAATATATAATTTCCCTACTTTTGAGGCATGGTTTATGGTTTTTCCTGTAACTTAACTACCCCAGCCCGTGGCCTCATTGTTCTCAAACTGAAAAAACTAATTTGAGGGAGTATAAAAGCCTCTCAATGGAATGGCCTAAGGGAGGAAGAGAGGGAATTATAGATATTATATGTTGTTGGAGCCCTATCCAAGTCTGATTTTTCCCCTGTGCCTCCTGCACTTCCCAGATATTTTCAGGAAACCCTTGTTTCCTTGAGATGTTCACTCACCCTATGTGACATCCATTGTGCACTATTCTTGGAAGAAGTTTTGTGAGGATAGGGCTGGACGGATCCAGAGGACGGTATGCTCGAGGCCGTGGCAGATTTCAGGTGATCTCTCCACATTTGTTTATTTTACATGTCATTAATAAAAGAAGTGTCATCCTGTTCCCGATGTTCACGTGTCATTTATCTCTTATACATGTGTAATGATCTCAAATAGTTCATTTATGATTGTTTTTATGAGATTATGCATGCTTTTCACTAACATATGGACCATATATATGCTATACAACTAGGTTTTTGTGCTTGTTCTTAGTTTTCAGGTTCTAGAGCACAAACAGTTGCAAGGGGTTTGCACCCCACGGGATCTACTACAACCAAAGGATATACTAGTAAGGTCTGCCACCTTTAGTTTCTAGTTTAAAGCATAGAAGTTGGTTAAGTGAGTCCTTCTTGTGATGACATGCCCCTGATCTATGAAGGTTTTTCAACCCAAGACATTAGGGTAATATTACCCGCAATAATCTTATCTTGATAGGACTCATTCAGTGATCAAAATTATTGCTGAAGACTTAGTTGAAAAAGCAAAAAAACAAAATTTACTAAAGACTCAATGAAATTCTCTTAAAAGAGCTATCTTTAATCACTGAAAAACTGACTCTAAAATTGGCTCCAGCTGGGGATGGCAGCTCCTTCAGGAGGTGTCAAGTACATCGTAGATCAGGTAGCCTTATCCATTGGGCTATGGAGTCAATTTGACTTTGGAAAAAATGAAACAATTTGAAAAATTTTGACTAAAAACAACTGACTTGACACTTACTAGAAAAAATACTTAAACTTGAGAATTTTCTTTAAGAAAAAAAAAACTGAACTGTTTGCAGAAGTCTCATGGCTTTCTCCTCGGGCTTCAAACTTTTGCAACCATTCCCTTATTTGATGAGCATAAAATGTAAACTGATATATACAATAACAGTGAATTTCTTTCTTAGGATTTCAAGAAACATAGTGCTTTAGAAACCTACCTTTGATAGGTCCTCCCAGCACTTCCTGTCCTTCAAGATCTTCTAGAAAAAATGATTTGTTTCCTTTGAATGCCACAATCTTGTAAGGTCCTTTCCATAGATTGTCAAATTTCCCATGTTTTCCCTTTTCTTCATTTCTAGCATCCCATCTTAGAACAATATCTCCAATCTTGAAGTCATCAACCTTTGTTTTTCTGTCAAAGATATTTTTAATTCTATCATGCAACTTTAAGTATTGTTGAAAACTTCATCTCTTGATTATTGTGAATGTATCATATGGTTGATACTTCTCTGAATGTCATTTGGCTCACTATCAAACTCCTGCAAAATATCCATTACTGGAACAGCCAAATAAGTAGGGAAACAGTATCAATTCCATAAGCAAGTTGAAATGGAGACATATTAATTCATATTTTTGTGCTCACCCTATTAGCCCACAGAGCACTTGTAAGCTTCTTGTGCCAATTCCTTTTGTTTTCTTGCAACATCTTCTTGACAATATTCACCAAGAATTGTTAGATGATTCTGCAAGCTCATTTCCCTGAGTATAATATGCAGTAGCATGACCAAGTCTAATGTGATATTTATCACAGAAATCAATCATCTTCTTCAATTTGAAATCAATGGCATTATCATTGATAATCTTGTATGGACAACCAAATCTTGATAAAATATTATTTTCAAGAAACTGAATGATGACTGAATCAATTTCTTACCCAGTAGGAATAGCCTCAATCCATTTGGTAAAATAATATATAGCAGTGAGAATCCATTTGTGTTGAGCTGAAGATGGTGGATGAATTTCACCAATAAATTGAAGTCCCCATTGCTGGAATGGTGCTTTAACTTCAATAGGTTTAAGAGGCAAAGGTAGAAGTTTCCTTTTTCCTTGAAATATTTGACACTCATGACAGTTATTAATTGTTTTATAAACATCAGAAAACAATGTGGGCCAATAGAAACCTACTCTCAAGATCTTATTTGTTGTTTTTTTCCAATAAAGATGGCCTCCACAGTCACCCTTATGGAAATCTGTCATGAATTTCTCAACTTCACCTTCAACTAAACGATTCAGCAATATCCCACCAGGATCTTTCCAATATAAGACACCATTCATAATGCAATATTTCAAATCTTTTAACTTCAGTGATCTTTCTTTAGTACTTGGCATGCCAGGAGGAGGATTCAGGTGCTGCAGAATATATACAATATCAGCATACCAAGGAGATAAATAAAATATCTCAGTTATCTCGGGTAATGTTTCAACAATTTTTTCATCAGTCATTGCAGCAGTGAAACTTATGTCTAAGGCATGAATATTAGAATATAGCATCATATTTTCTAGGCCTTGTCCTTTGATCAATTTTGCGGGCTTAATTTCCAAATCATACTCTAGCAAGGCTACAATCCATTTTCCTCTACGACCTTTTGGATCATTTTGTGTAATTACTACTTTAACAGCAGCATTTGGTACATAAGAAATTACATTGGAATGTAAAATATACACTCTGAAATCTTACAATTCTTTAACTAAATCTAAAGCTTGTTTCTCAATGATGTTGTACTTTAAAGCAGCATCTCTTATCGTTCTGCTAAAGAAAGCAAAGGGCTATTTTGTATTTTGATTTTTCTTCTGCATTAAAATAGTTGCAAGTGTATGCTCTGAAGAAAATGAGAAAATAATAAAATCAAGTGTATATTATGGGCTAATGAGAATAGGAGCATGAGATAGAGCTAAATTGACTTGATTAAATGACTTATTTGCCTCTTCATACCATTTTACTTCAATATCTTTCTTCAACATGTCAGTAATTTGCCTCAAATGTTCAGAAGGATTGGGAACAAATATTCTCAGAAATTTGATTTTACCATTGAAAGATTGAATCTCTTTTTGCTCCTTGGATAATCTAAATTTTGAATTGCTTCAATCCTTGAAGGATCTAATTTTATGTCATCTTTATATATAATATGCCCCAATGATTTACCTTATTCCATAGAAAAGAGACTCTTCTTTGGATTTAATGTAATTCCAAAATTTATGCACTTTTCAAAGACTATTTTTAGATGCTACAAATTTTGTTCATCTGTTTTTGAGAAAACAATGATATCATCAAGGTAAATAACTAAAAACATATCCTTTTCATTGGCAAAAGCAATGTCCATTTATCTTTGAAGAGTTTCTGCTGAATTCTTCAAACCAAAATGCATTTTGGCATACATAAAAGTACCCCAAGGTGTAGTGAAAGATGTATTTTCTTGATCATCTGGGTGGACAAGAACATGATTGTATCCTGATTATTCATCTAACAAATAAATTCTAGATGATCCAAATACCCTCTGCAGAATATGATCCATTTTTGGTAGTGGATAATTGTCTTTTAAGGATACCTTGTTCAGATTTCTAAAATCAATGCACAATCTTATTTCTCATGTCTTCTTTCTCACAAGTACTAGATTAGACATCCAGTCTGAGAAATGAATAGGAACTATTATTCCAGCAGTGAATAATCTATTTACTTCCTTCTGAATAGAAGGTAGCAATTTAGGATTCATCCTTCTCAAATTCTGGCGAAATGGTTTTTGATCTGGCTTCAAAGGTATAGTATGTTGAATAATACTTTTATCATAGGCCTTCAAATATGAATATTCCCAAGCAAAAACATCTGAAAATTGAGAGATAAGTATTGCATACTTAGCTTTCATTTCTGGACTTAGGGATTTAGAAATCTGCACCATCTTTGGCTTCTCTAAAGTGCCGAGATTTAAATCTTCCACTCCCACCTCTATTGGTGACATAGTAAGCTTCCTTGCAACATCATCCTAGTCAAAAATTTCTTCCAAGTGTACCAAACCTCTTGGAATAGAATTATCCTTAAGTTGTAATACTTGCATCACTGTACCATGAATTTCTTGGTCATCTATTTGGGATTTTATGAATTCTTCTTCTGTCTACAAGCAGTTATTGATTTTCTCATCATTTTGAAACAGTTGCCAATATTGAACATTGTTAGGGACAGCAGGGAGATTTTTGACATTTATTTCATATTTTTTGTTTGGGTACAAAGGAATTTTGAACATAATAGCATAAGTAGCTAGAGAATCAGCGATAAAATTTCTTTTTCTTGGAATTAATGACAAATTATATTTAGGAAATGTTTTGAGGATATCTAGGACTTCATTTATGTAAGTTGTCATTCTAGGATGTTTGGCTTGATACTCTCCTTTGACTTTCTTAATTACTAACTTCGAGTCGCCATATACAGAAATTTTCTTTGCACTAAGCTTTTTCAAAAAAATTGGACCAGCAATTAAGGCTTCATATTCAGCTGCATTATTTGTGCAGTAAAATGCTAGTTTATAGGAAGACATTCTAACATTTGGAGGGATATCCAATGATTTATTGATTGGGATGTGAATCCATATTCCAATACCAGCACCTTCTTTTCCCATGGCTCCATCAAAATCCATAGTCCAAAGATTATTTTCTTCATCTGGAAGTCTAAATAAAATGGTTGATTTTTAATTTATGTTTGAGATACCTCCGTTGTATTCAAAATCTATGTTTTTTCTACTGTTTTCTTATTTTTTCTTGAGGAGATGTCTTTATTTCCAAACTGCTTGTTACTAATTTACAAAATTTTGCTTCTGCCAATTCAAAAACGAAATCTAAATTCTTTGGATTTTCTGATTTTTCTTCAATCAAAATGTCTGAAAATGTTGTAAATTCTTCATTAAATAAAATAAAAGACTCTAAATATGTATGTACAGCATGAATGGGATGATTATTAGGCCTTTTTTTTGTACTAATCATATATTTCATCTTACTTTCTCTATAAAGCTTTCTGAATTGTCCAAATATAGGAATTGTTGCATATGAAAAGTCAAGTTGCAAAGTTCCTCTAAGCTCTACTCCCCATGATCTAGAAAGTAGCATTCCATACCTAGGTGGAATATCAGCCACAACAACATCCATCAGGACATTCTTGGTTGGGATTTGTTCTAACGAAACCACTAAATCCTTGATAAGACCAAGACATTTCACCCTTCCAGAATTAAATGAATAGAGGTCATGATAAGGTCCTGTGATGTCAAGTCCTAAATTTTCCATAATGGCTTTAGGCATGAGGTTGTGGGATGCTCTAGAATCAAGCATTACATTTTGAAGAATAAAAGCATGGATCTTGAGACTTAAATAGAAGGGAGGAACTTCACTATCTTCTGATTTTCCATTAACAGCAGGACCAAAAAGAAGCTCGGGATAATCATCACTCAAGTTAACCATATCAGGTGTTTGATCAACTTTAAGCAACTTATTAACTTGAAAATTATATTTATCATTATTCATTATCTCAATAAGAGGAATATAAACTTTTAGTTTAGCAATTTCATTTTCAAGGGAAAAATGAGCGGGATGTTTTTCCACCTCTTTTAATGATGTGTTCTTCTTTTCAGGCAATTCTTTGGATGAATAACCTTTCTTCTACCCTCCTTCTTGAACTTCTTGATATTTTCTTTGATTGATGATGGATGCTTCATTAGATTTAGGAGAAGTAGAAGCAGCAGGTGCTTTTTCTTTGCCTCTGTTAGGTGCAGCGACTCCTTTTTGCTGAGTATTAATTTGAGAACCATGCTTCTTTTGATTGGCAACTATGGGAACATTTATGCCCCTCAAACCATACTGTCTTTGAACTTGGGTGAGGGAATTTTGATAACCTCTATGATAATATTCAGTGCACATTAAATCTTCATTTGACATGGCATATTGTTGGTCTTTTGATGCACAAATTCTTGTAGAATATTGATCTTCTTCAGTGAGGGAAAAAGGTTGTTGATTTTCCTCAAAAGAATGGTTTTTTCCATAAATTTCTTCTTCATCATCTTCATCAGGGCATTTAGTATAATTATGTTGTAAAGGTGTCCTAACTTGTTGTTGAATTTGTGGATCTTGACCCCTCTGTTCCCTTTGTTTAATCCTGTATTGGGGTTGCTGATTTTGACCCCTGAAATTGGGATTTCTTATAGAAGGTTCAGCTTGTCTATCAGCACTAGACATCTTATCCATCATTTTTTCCATGGCTTTAATCAAAGTATCAATTTTTCCTTCTCATGAAGTCGATGTTCCTTCTTTTATTGTGACTCTTTTCTCTATTTTGACCTTGGACTTTTTAATAATCAGATTGGCCTCTACACTCACTACATTTCTTTACATTTCCTCCAAAGTTAATGAGTTTCTATCCATCGGCTAATAGGCCATATCAGGGTCAAAACCATCAAGTTACTAGAGTAAAGTAAGGCCAAGGGGTGGTTTGATATTATCAGGAATTGAATGATAGATCTTATCAAATCTAGCTATGAATTCTTGGACATACTCATTTGTATACCTTTTTAGTGCATTATATTCAGCTAGGATTTGTAATGGATTTTTCTTGTCTTCCCATTTTTCCATGAATAAATTAATTAGTTGTTGTGAGGTACCAATTGTACTAGCTCCAAGAGAGCGAAACCATTTATTTCCTTCTCTATAAAAACTTTGAGCAATAATACACATATTAGCATCATCGTTGTCTACTTCTTCGAGATCTATAATAGGCTGTAATTTCTTATGTTCCATCAAATAGAGGCAGCCTCTGACCATAATTTTGAGGTAAAGTAGTAAGCTGACCTGGTAGAATCAGTGGAGAAATCTGGCCATGATTAATGGAGGAGGTCGTGGAGGTGTGAACTATGGTGTGGATTGAATAAAAGTTTGCATAGGTAAATATGGAATGAAAGGAGAAACAGATGATGTAGTTGTATGGGATGGTGGGGTAAAAGAAGTACCAAAAGCCTATTGTTTATATTTAAAATAGGCTTTTTCAGACGTTTCTTGAAATTTATCTTCTAAGCCTTTAAGTTTAGATAAATTAGACCAAACTTTAGTATCAGTTTCAGACTCAAAGGTTTCATAAAATGGTGAAAAAGACTCAAAATCAAAAGGGTCAAAAGTAGCTTTTGAGAGAAAGTTTCATACTTGGTTCTAATTAAATATTTTTCAGGTGATAGAGAAAAATCAAAATCTTCAGAGACAAACCTCGTAGGTAGGGAATTTGATTTAATTAGTGGAGGAAAAACTCTTCCTGACTGTTGAGACTCAGGCTTCCATTTTCTCAGAATATTTTCAGGATTATATACTAGGGGGTAATGGATTAGGGTCAGGGTTTGACCTAGTATATATTTTAGGATCCAGCTTAAGATCAAAATTATATGTTTTGGCTCAATTTCTGACTTCAGCCTATTCAGAATAAATTTTCCAGGGAATATTTAACAATTGTTCTCCAGAAATGGCACCAAAAATGTTATCACTCTCCCCAACTTCCTAGGCTAAAATTAGGAGTGAAGAAAGGTAATCACAGACCAACTTTTAGCTAGGCAGCTAGCCCTACCTAACCAGAGAGGGCTCTCTTTGTGTCAATTTTTTTAAATATTCAATTTTAGGCTGAGTACCAGATTTTAGGCTAGATGTGAATAAATTTGTTTTAGAATTTGTTTAATGATTTGTTTGCTAGATAAAATTTATAATCATTGAAGCTAAAACTGATTTCAAATACTAAATTGCATAAAACTGAGCAAGGCAAGATAGGCAAACTATTTGAGCACATTTAGTTTGTCATTGGTGTATAGTGGTAGAAAAGAGAGAGGTCTGAATGAGCATTTTACCGAATTCACTCATTAGAAGAAAAGACACATTGTAAAAATATTAATAAACAGAACATTTAACTGATTTTTTCTTATAAACTGATAATAGTTTACACAGAAAATGGAATGGAAATGAAATAACATAGAAAAGGCACAGTGCTCAATAAAAATACCACATGAATCTCACACAATTGTTGCAACTCTTTTGATTTTCATTAATATCAAGTCCACAGTAATACACAAAGTTTCAGAACTCGATTATCCAACAGCAATACTTTCCACAGCAAAGTATTTATAGAAAAACAAAATACAATTGTTACATTAAAGGCTATCCTAAGTGATAGCGCTTTATATGCTAACTACATTCTAACTGCATCATGGAAATAAATTTAATATGTTGTGCTAGCGCTGGTTGTAACTGAAAACTGTTATCGAAGAAGATAATCACGGGTTGTGCTCGCTATCAATTGACTGCTGATCTGGAAAAATTTTGACTTTTCTGCTTTTATTAGTTACTCCTAAAACTCACATAGCTTTTCACAGAGCTCTTCATTGGGGATAGCTAATTTAATTACCCTGTGGTAAATTTCATATGCTTCAGTTTATTTGGAAAAAGTGGGTTTCGCCACAAAGACATGTTTGATATCATAGTAAATGTAAATGCCATTTCTTAATGCTCCCAACAGTGCCTTTCCTGTTAATGTTCCCTTTATATTTGAAAACTTAACAGTATCCCTAGAAATCTTCTGAAGTCTTTTTCCATAGTCATCTTTGGTCATCAATTTATCATTAATTACAAAAGGAGAAGGCAATCCTTTTTGTGTTAGAGATGCTATCCTATTGAAAAATCTATGAACTGTAACCTCCGGACTGTGACATTTTTCTTCAATTTGAAGGATCAAATTCTTCTTTGTTGGCACTTTCTTCACTTCCAGGATGATTTATGTTCTGTCATCAATGACCAATTCATCCAGCGCATACTTGTTCTTTGAATTCAGAAATCTAATGATATTGTTTGTTGTGGTAGGCTTGTCTCCCAGTTGTTCTTTGATTGTTGTAATGGCCTCATTTTCCTTCTGTATCAGCTCCTTTTGCTCAAAAATTATCTGTATACTTGGCCAAATTTCAGTGATAGACTCTGTGATGTCTGCCCATATAATCTCTTTCACCTGGCCCAAAGTATTACCAATGGCAGATTCCTTTTGATATTTTTGCAGCCTTTCAATCAACTTTATGGCCCTATGTGCTTCAGCTGCATGGGAACTATCAGCATTAGATTTATGTAATTGTAATAATTTTATCTGATCCTCTCACTTTTTGATCTCCTCTTCATGAATAGACATGTTTTGAACTGCCTTAGTAAGTTGTTCAGTTCCATCTGCAGTACTTGCTGTAGAATTTTGAGCTATAGGAATGGTTGCTAGTGGCACTAGCTTCCAAAGGAACCTTTGATGTGTTCATTGTTGCTTCTTTTTCCTTTATCATATTTTCTAACTATGATTCCATTTTCTTTAATTGAGCATTCTACTCCATTATCAAATTCATCATATCTGTCTTCTAAGTTTCATTTTCTTCAATATCCTTTGCCAAAGGATCTTTTGTAGCTGGAATTTTCAATTGTTTCCTCAATGCTGCTATTTCAACATTTTTCTTCTTGATGATCTCTTCAATTGCATTCACATTGCATGGATCATATCCAATTTTTACCACCAGATCTTCTAGAGTTTTTATTCTTGTGTCCTTTGCAAATGAATACACCTTCTCCAATTTCAGTTGTTACTTCACATTTACCAATGAAACGTACAGTTTCGATAGACTTAAAGAAGTATTAGTGAGAGTTGATGAAATCATCTCACCAGTTTGCTTATGTAGATCCATTTGGTCTATTCGATGAATCTCTTTTGCGTCAAAATCAAATGTAGCCCTCCTATAATCTGCTTCTGATTTTGGGTATGGGATTTGTGCTTGAAGGAACGCAAAGTGTATTTTTCCCTTTTCAGAATCAAACGCTGAAAGCAGTCTGCTTTTTGAGTTGGGAGTTTGTTTCCAAAACTGGTTATATGTACTTGTCTTCAACATTTCATTCTTCAGCTTTAACTCTTTGAAAGTGTCAAAGACAGTCTTTTCTTTCTTCCCTATAGCAGTTGTGCTAGTCTGAATGGCTTTCTGCTGATCTTGAGAAGTTGATGTTTGTTGATCTTTAGAAATAGTAGAAGTAGTAGGAGTAGTAGGAGTGCCTTTATCACCTGCCTATGTAGAAGGAGGTGTCTCTTCAGTTACAATAATTACTTCTTTATCTGACTCCTTACTGGGATTAACCTCAGGATTTAGCTTTGTTTTCTTCCTGTAGTGAATTTGAACTCTTTACTAGATGAATCAGTCATTGGAGAGCACTGATCTTCTCTAACTCTTTTTCCTGCTCTTTCTTGTGCAATAGGAGTCTGCAATGTTGATGTAAATAGTGTTTGCTATTCAGCCTCTTGTAGTGTACCTTCTGTCCATTCAAGTTGATTCGAGTACTTTTCAATCTTTGGTCTAGGTGTATTAAAATATGTTGTAGATTTTTTTCCATCCTCAATTTGGAAATGACACCAACTGGATCATAAGACCATGTAAAACTTGGGCTAAACTGCATTTCTTTCAACAACTTATCTGCTTCCTCCCCTATTGTTCTGCTATTACAGATAAAAGGACCTATCTGTGTTTTGATTTTAAACTATGATTTCTTCTTAGCAGAGACAAAATGCACTTCATCTTCATTAATCATTTGTCTAATATAACTCCAATGCAAAAAACCTCATGGGGAGGAATTTGGGCAACTTATAAGGGGGAATTTCACATCCATAAACTTTGAGTTCTGTATAATTTTGGTAAAGCTACCAATCCCCTGTTCTAGCTTGATCTGACATCCGCAATACTTTTCTAATCTCTTCACTAATTCTTGGCTCCGAAGTGATATTCAACAAACTGAGTGTTGGTTGAAGAAACAATTCCACAAACTGTTTATAAGAATATTCTTTATGTTCCTTCGTGACTAATGAAGTCCAGAAAATGATTGACTGTTGGTTGCCTTCTTCATCCAATTTCTGTAGAGAAAACTTATATTTGTCTCCCTGAGAGTACAAGAACAAGTAAACTAACATAGAGGCATAACTGAAAACCTCTTCAATTGTGAATTTCACAAACTGATCATGGATAGAATCTGCAATAAACTGACTGAAATTCAAAATGATGGAGGGTTTGGAATCAGTGGAAAATATGGACAAAAACCCTATGATGGCTTCATCTACCCATTGGTCTGAATAATAACAAAGAAGGTAGGAAATGACTGCGATAATTTGTTTGGACCTTTCAGGGAAAATGGATGCTAGAAATGGAGAGTTTTTCTTAGGTAATGGATCATTTTCAATCATATATAGCTCAAGAGTTTGAGCTCTCTTTGCAAAATCTAACTTCTGGTATATCTCTATCAAGGCTTCCTGGGAAAATGGGGTAGCATTCTCTGTGTTTGGGGCTTGCATCAGCTGTTCAATTGTTTGGGCATTGATAGTCACTAAAATCTCTCTTGTAGGAGCGATAATAGCTCTCTGGTTTGGCATATACCAAGCTTGACATCTCCTAACAAACTTTGGGGCACTATGAGTATGAAGAAAGATGAAATGAGGGAGATTAGAATCCCATGGTCCTACGTCATCTGTTTTATCCAAGTATTTGTCTTCTAACCAGCAATATAACTCAAAAAGGTCAATGTCAGATAAGGTTTCATGTATTTTGTGATCTTTGTCTGTTAAGGGAATGTGATGAAAAATCAACTGGAGGATGTAATAGTAGACTTGCTGGTTGCTCAGGTCCTTTATTCTTCGGAGGCATGGTTGCCTCTATTGTAATGGCGGAAAACAAGAATTCCGTGATAGAAAACACAGGCTGAGTCTTGAGAAAAAGCTCTGCAACTAGAAGAAAATCAGTAGCTGCAAGAGAAAGCTTCAAACACTGATGAATTTTATCTCTGGAGTTCTAGAGTTAGCTGAAATTTGAAAACCTGTGCAAAGCAGATTGAAAAAGCAAAGTAAAAGTTTAAACAGTCGTGCAATGGTGAATTTATGGACAGTTGGATTATTTTCCGTTTGAAAAGGGGTGCGGGTACGTTGCCTAATGATTAGCCATTGAATTAATTGGCTAACGGTCAGGAGAACGCGGGAATCAAGATGATTGGATGGTTATAGTCCACGTTAGCAATGGTATGATTAGCGGGAGGAAACAGTGGTTTAATATTAGTGGGTAAGCGGGATTTCAGAGGGGCGTTAGAGCGGTAAGTGGTTTCGTGTGTGGGGGGGGTTTTGAAATCACATGACTCTGACACGTAATAGTGGGGTCAATGATCAATACCACTCTTTGCAAAATCTAACTTCTGGTATATTTATATCAGGGCTTCTTGGGAAAATGGGGTAGCAGTCTTTGTGGTTGGGGCTTGCATCATTTGTTCAATTGTTTGGGCATAAATAGTGACTAAAACCTCTTCTGTAGGAGTGATAATAGCTCTTTGGTTTGGCATATACCAAGCTTGACATCTCCTAACAAATTCCGGGGCACTATCGGTATGAGGAAAGATGAAATGTGGGATATTAGAATCCCATAGTCCTATGTCATATGATTTATCCAAGTATTTGTCTTCTAACCAACAATATAATTCAAAAAGTTCAATGCCATACAAGGTTTCATGTATTTTGTGATCTTTGTATGCTAAGGGAATGTGATGAAAATCAATTGGAGGATGTAATAGCAGACTTACTGGTTTCTCAGGTCATTTGTTTTTTGGAGGCATGGTTAACTCTATTGTAATGGCAGAAAACATGAATTCTCTAATAGAAAACACAAGCCGATACTGAATAAAAACTCTGCAACTAGAAGAAAATCAATAGATGCAAGAGAAAGCTTCAAACATTGATGAATTTGATCTCTGGAGTTCTAGCGCTAGTTGTAAATTTGAAAACCTGTGCAGAATAGATTGAAAAGGAAAAGTAAAATTTTAAACAGGCATGCAATGGTGAATTTATGGACAATTTGTTTATTTTCCGTTCAAAAAGGGGTGCGGGTACATTGCCTAACAGTTAGCCATTGAATTAATTGGCTAACGGTCAGGAGAACATGGGAATTAATTTGATTGGATGGTTATAGTCCAAATTAGCAATGACATCATTAGCGGGAGGAAAGAATGGCTTCAATCAACAGTTAAGTGGAATTTCGGAGGGGTGTTAGAGCAAGCAGTGGTTTTGTGTGTGGGGGGGTGTGAAATCACACGACTTTGACACGTAGCAGAGGGGTCCACTATTCAATACCACTCTTTTTGGAACCCCCCCCCCTCCCCAATGTTAAGTCTCGGACAATGCGAGGGGCGAAGTCTTATATGGGTCGTTGGGATTAGACTCGTGATGCAGCGGGGATGATCAAATGGCGGGGAGGGAGGTTTAACGTATGGCGAAGTTTAGTTGGTCAGGTAAAGGATAAAGGTGATGTGACGTGAAATACTGATGAATGAAGGGATGTAACATGTCACGATGGTAATGGATAATATGGTAGTGGAGTATGATGGTGGAAGAGTACAACTCATAGGATTTAAAACCTATGGTTTCAAAGGTTTATTTTCGAAATTGCTGAATATTGCAACAAGAAATAGTGAAGGAGGCATCCTTAAACATCATTTTTTATCCTAGTTGGAAAGTGATCACCTAAACTAGGTGGGGCCCACACAAGTGATTTTTGGCGCAAAGTCTATTTTTAGACTATGTCTATTTTTAGACATGTCGATCATATTCTATGAGTTGCAGGATGCTATTTGTGGATGGTTGATCAAGTTGGAAAAATATATGGACTTCTATTTTTAGACATATTGGGCGGAATCTATTTTTAGATTGCCAGTCTAAAAATAGATATGTCGAATATTATTAGCTCTTAATAATATTTGGACTATAAACATTATCTTATCCCCTTGGAGCACTTCAGTTTGATGCCTGGATGTGGCACATGCACCGATGTATGAAATACACTTTTCCTAAGGGTTAGTTGAGCTAATGTATTGCTGACTTAAATAGAACTCAAGTGGCTGAGTTTGGTGGAGTTGATGAGACAAGCTTGGTGGAGTTGTGTTCGGTTTAACTTAGTTGAACTAGTTGTATTTAGTCTAACCGAAAAATTACACTAGTGATGAGTGGTGTGAATTAATTATTAATTAATTCACTAATTATTAACTCATAATTCAACTAAAGAACACATCATTTAACTTCAATGCATGGACAAAGCTCAAGAAGACCAGTGTTAGAGGTGGGTGAAAGGGTGAGTCTACTATCAGTTGTGACTATGGCTGTGCATGAGATTTACACACACATTGATTGAGATTGCAAATGAGGATTGCACAGTTGAAGCTAGTGGGATTCGAACTTGGATCTCATCATTATTCATCTTGGATTGCGCAGTAGAGGCAGGCAGACTTGTGGAGGATATTTGAACCCGTGACTTGTTCATCTTCCGTGCTAGTTTTGTGTGTAGCATGTGAGATAGTGCTGAGAGCTGTGAGAGCTTTGTGCTATGTATTTTTACATGTTCTATATCATTATAATATACAGATAGTTGGGGGTTTTCAGCTATTTCTTTCCCCATTACATACTGTGTTGATATGTGTGCTTGATTATTGTTTTATGTGCGCATGCGGCTGTTTCTATTTCCGCATATTGATGATCAATTGTATAAGAGGTTATGTATTATGCATGAAGCTTAAATAGTGTGTAATCAGGATAATCTCGGTGAATAATTCAGAAAATTATTCAAATTTCTACATGGTATCGGAGCTAAAATTGATCATCGGATCTATTACAGTGATTACAATTTATTTCGGTAGACAGAGTCTGTAAGCGGGCCAGGTAGCCTCTGGATCCATCCTTTCTCTGAAAGGTGATATATCCAGTAAAGCCCCTACATTCGATCTCTATGCTAGAAATACTTTGTTCTCACAGATCCAGAAGCAGTTGAGTTTTGAGCTTGGAATTCGAATTTTGTAGCAGTTTGTTTTCTTCGTGCCGGAGTTGAAATGTATTTCAATGGATTGCGACTGGAATATGCCCTTGAAGGCAGTTCAAATTATGTTGCATGGAAAGACCGGATGGAGGCGGTATTAGATGATAACGGGGTGAAGGATTTCATAGATGCTGAGGTCCCAAAGCCTACTGATGCTACTCAAGTTGAGGCTTGGCAAAAGAATATGGCGAAATGTCGAAGGATTCTGTTGGAGGGTGTGAAGGATCACATTGTATCCAGCCTGCATGGAAAAGCTTCTCCATACTTGATGTGGAAAGCATTGACATATCTATTCCAAAGCAAGAGAGACCAAAGGAAGTTGGCGCTCAAGGATAAAATCAGAAACATTAAGATGGAGAAGAATGACATTATTCGTGATACTTGACAAAGCTATCCACACAGGATGAGCTGGGAAGTGTGGGGGTGACTGTAGATGACGAGGACTTGGTGAGCTTGGCTCTCCTTGGGCTTCCGAATAGTTGGCATTCCTATCAGGACTCTGTCAATGGTCGGGAGAAATTGCCAGGATGGGAGCGACTTTGGTCGGATCTTGTGCAAGAGGAGATAAGGCGGAATACCAGGGACGGATCTTCATTGAAGAGTGAAGAAGAAGAAAATTGCGCTTTGGCTTCCAAAGCAAGGAAGGGGAAGAGAAAGAAGAATGCTTCTCAATCCGGTGCGAAAGGCAAGAAGCAGGACATGTCCAAGGTGAAGTGCTTTCACTGTCACCAACTCGGACATTACGCCACTAATTGTCCACAGAAGAAGAAAAAGCAAAGCTGGAGTTGTAGTCGGTGAGGCTCTTGCCTGGTGAGGCTCTGCCTCGCAATTTGAGTCGATTCTCATCGATCGCATGCATGGTGTATAAGGTATCGATCGGGGTGGTATTTTGATAGTGGTGCCTTTTCACATGACGGGAGATGTGAATCTTTTCAGTGACTTGGTGGAGAAAGATCTCCAGTTGCATGTTGAGTTGGGCGACAATGGACGATACAATGCGACAGTCATTGGTACCATAACATTTCAGAGGGAGTCAGGTAAACCCATTCTTTTACAAGATGTAGTGCATGTTACAGGTTTAAAGAATAATTTAATCTCAGTCGCAATGTTAGAGGATAAAGGGTATGATGTTGTCTTTAGTGAAGGAAAAGTTTTCCTTCGGCACAAAGCAACATGGCACGTCAAGAAGGTTGGGATTTGAGCCAAGAATCTCTACAGATTTGAAGTAGATGGGATTTCTACGGAGCTTCCTAATGTTGGTAAGTGCAAGAAAGACATGCAGTTGATGCTTGAGAGGGAGAAAGTTTTGCATGTAGGTAAGAGTGAACCTCAGGATGTGGAGCAGCCACAAGATGAGGATCATGGAGTCGGAGAAACCACTCATGCAGAGAAATTTCGTGCTAGATGGGCAGAGGGAGTGCATGCAGCTATACCACCATGTGAGAGGTGGGGCGACATGCATGATTAATCCCAAGAGGATGTTTTTGGGCAGGATTCATGAGATGGTGTGGATCTCATGAATTGAACCTGGATACGAGGTGCCCACAGCGCAACAGTAGCATGATCAGTTGGATTGATGTAGGCAGATCAAAGTGACAGTGTCAGATACTGGAGCGCGGATCAGAGTTGAAAACAAGTGCAGAGTGCATGGGTGAAAAAGTTCAACAACGCAGTGGTTCCTGATGACATGTGCAGTTGGTACCAGCAGAAGTCGAAGACTTTGATGATAGATGCATCAAACTGATTGAGTTGTTTGGAGCCTATTCAGTTTCAGAGGAGTTGCAAAGCATATGCATGGAGTTGCATGGCGCTTGTGAAGGTTGCAGGGCGAATGCATAGAGTTGCATGTCGCATGCAAAGACAGTCCTTTCTTGTTTAGAGGGAGTGTTGAAGATTACAACAATAAATAGTGAAGGAGGCATCTTGAAACATCATTCCCGATCCTAGTTGGAAAATGATCACCTAAACTAGGTGGGGCCCACACAAGTGATTTTTGGCGCAAAGTCTATTTTTAGAGTCGATCATATTCTATGAGTTGCAGGATGCGATTTGTGGATGGTTGGTCAAGTTGGAAAAATAGATGGACTTCTATTTTTAGACATATTGGGCGGAGTCTATTTTTAGACTGTCAGTCTAAAAATAGATATGTCGAATATTATTAGCTCTTAATAATATTTGGACTCTAAACATTATCTTATTCTCTTGGAGCACTTCAGTTAAGTGCACAGATGTGGCACAAGAGCTGACAGAAGGAATTATGCTATTCCTGAGGGTTAAGTGGAGCTATTGCATGGAGACTTCAATTAGAACTCATGTGACAGAGTTTGGTGGAGTTAGTAGAAGTAGTTAATGGAGTTGTGTTCAGTTTAACTCAGTTAGACACAGTTGAGCTAGTTGTATCTAGTCTAACTGATTGATACACTAGTGAGAGTGGTGTGAATTAATTATTAATTAATTCACTAATTATTAACTCATAAATCAACTAAAGAACACATCAGTTAACTTCAATGCATGGACAGTTCAGTGGAAACCAGTGTTAGAGGTGGGTGAAAGGGTGAGTCTACTATCAGTTGTGACTATTGGCTGTGCATGAGATTTGCACACACATTGATGGATATTGCCAATGAGGATTGCGCAGTTAAAGCCAGATGGATTCGAACTTGGATCTATTCTTTTCTCATCTTGGATTGCGCAGTTGAGGCAGGCAAACAGTGGAGGAGATTTGAACCTGTGACTTGTTCAGATCTGAGCTAGTTTGTGTGTAGCATGTGAGATAGTGCTGAGAGCTGTGAGAGCTTTGTGCTATGTATTGTTACATGTTCTCTATCATTATATTATACAGATAGTTGGTGGTTTTCAGCTATTTCTTTCCCCATTACATATTGTGTTGATATGTGTGCTTGATTATTGTTTTATGAGCGCGTGCGACTGTTTCTATTTCCGCATATTGATGATCAATTGTAGAAGAGGTTATGTATTATGCATGAAGCTTAAATAGTGTGTAATCAGGATAATATCGGTGAATAATTCAGCAAATTATTCAAATTTCTACAGAAATATTAAAAATAAATCTTTAATGAAGGATGATTTCGAAAATATATATATTTTTTAGCAAAGTTTTTCATTTCTCTTCGAAATATATCAATAGAGTGTATAAATTCCATGACACGGAGTTTATTTCAAACTATAAAACAAGCTTACTCCTTCAACTTGACCTATATGGATGGAATGGAAGTTTAACTGCCCTTTTTAAATAATAAAAAACCAAACAAAAAAAAATCATGGCAGTTTAGACCCTAGACTTGACCTATATGTGATGAAATGACATGACTTTAGACCTTCTGAATGGAAATGAAAAAGTGTGAAGGAGTAGCATATCTTGATAGGACTCATTCAGTGATCAAAATTATTGCTGAAGAATTAGCTGAAATAGAAAAGAAATGACTAAAGACTCAATGAAAAACTCTTAAAAGAGTTATCTTTAATCACTGAAAAACTGACTCTAACACATGGGTAAAGGGTAGCTGGAGGTAAGAATATCACAACTAGTTGGAGTGGTTGGGTCCATTGGGGTAAATGGATGGTGACAGGAAATGCATGAGAGAGGTAACAGGAAAAGTAAATGGATTTTAGGCATCATATACCTTAGCTATGGTGGTAACTATTGTTCTAGATATTGTGCATGCATTGCATGGATAAAGGGATCTCCCATAACCTATACCTTATGATATCTTGTAATTATGTTGTGATTATGATTATGACGATGTATATATGTATGTACATATGTTATTGTCTGACAAGGTCATCAGGGATCATGATTGTTTTATGTTGATGTTTATATGTATATATGTATGTATGTATGTCGTTGTTTGACATGGTCATCAGGAATAATTCTTGAGGAGGAATGATTTCTTGTGCAGGTGAATGGTGCGAAGAGGTTCCTGGATATGAGAAATCAAGTGGGCAGAGTAGCCCTAACAGATTTATGAGGTTAGTATCATGTGGATATGAATTGATATGATGTGATTATACTATATCTATGTTTATGTTATGGACAAGTTATACTGAGGGATACATCAATTGAATGAAATCGGTATGATTTGTGGCATGATATGACAGGCATGGATAGTGGACAGACACTAGAAGCAAGGTTGCTTGGTAGAGATAATTTAATCTCTAGATGTGCAGTACTACTATTGTGTATTTTTTGTACATGTTGTACCTATAGTGTTGTGTTCATGTTGCATATGTGGTATTGTGTACATATGGTGTTTTTTGCATGTTGTATATGTGGTATTGTGTACATATAGTGTTGTGTGTGTGTTGTATGTGTAATGTTGTGTACATATGGTGTTGTGTGCATGTTGTACATGAGGTGTTATGTACATGTGGTGCGGAATTCATGTTGTACATGTGGTGTTATATGCATGTGGTGTTGTGTACATGTTGTATATATGGTGTTGTGTGCATGTGGTTTTGTGTACATGTTATGGAAGTGGTGTTGTGTACATGTTGTGCAGGTGGAATTGTGTATATGTGGTAATGTGTACACGTCGTACATGTTGTGTTTAATTTATCTGATACGATGTTACAGGTATTGTGTTTTCATTGTATCGCGATGTGTATTCGTGATATTGTATGGTGTATATGTATATATATTGTGTAAATGTACACTATGTGTAGATGTCTGTGTGGTGTTGTACACAGGGTGTAGGTGTATGTGATGTGTTGTACATTGGGTGTAGGTGTTTTTGTTGTGTTGCACATTGGGTGTAGGTGTATATGTTGTTTTGTACACCGGGTGTTGGTATATGTGTTGTGTTGTACATTGTGTATGTGTATGTGTTGTACAGTGTGATGAGACAGGAAGGTACGGGATTGTCTGGGCCCTTTTTGTTTATGTTGAGGGTTGATGCGGTTTAGTCTCGAGATACCCTTGTTGTCATTGAGGGTTGAGGTGGTTTAGTCTATGGATGCCCTTGTTGTTTATATTGAGGGTTAAGGATGTTTAGTCTCAGGATGCCCTTGTTACTATTGATGTTTGAGGCAATTTAGTCTCTAAATACCCTTGTTGTTATTGAGGGAGGAGGTAGTTCAGTCTCTGTATTCCCTTGTTGCTTAAAGAGAAGGCACTTGGTGCTTTTCAAGTTTGGTAACTGATTCAATGTGTGTACAGAATGGACAAAGAACAAAGGCAGAAGAAAAATAATCATTTGAAAGATAAGTATGAATATTTTATTTTAGTTTTAATTATATATGTAATCTATGACTCTGATTTATGATGGTTACATGTGATTTATGATTTTGGTTTATGATGGTTGTGTTTCGAGCTAACTAGATATGATATGTTTATACATATGATTTGATTGAAGAGCTAGTTTGACTTGTTGTGACAGGAAGTAAACAAAATTTCAAGTGTACCTTATTGACAAACCACTAATGAGGCATGATTTAAATTTATTTCAATCCCTTTTGGTTCTAATGGCAGTTATGTGCCTGGTAGAGTAAAGCATGGTTGGGAATGCCCAGTTAGGGTCACTGAAAATGCCTAATGTGGGTGGTTGAAATTGTCTACAAGAATTAGCAGCAGCAAAAGGAATTGGAACAGGTAACAGTATGTTAGTAAAGCATTCAGGAGCAAGGCCATTGTGGGACAGTGGTACCCAATAGTGTATATTTATTTCTATGAGCATGTTATGACCTATATGATGGTTGTGGGGTAGGGTTATGGCTTGGTTTTTGGACCTTCTGATGTGAGGAAGCCTTTCCAAGGAATGGATCACCCGGGAAAGGAGATGCTGGGGAACTTGGAAGGTGAGTGATTGCACAGAAGAGGGTGATCAAATTTCCCAAGGGACTATGTAGCAGAGGAGGGAATGTCGAGGAATGTATTTTTTTTTGTTATTACCATTTCCAGATGGAATCATAAACACATTTGGAGTGTGCCCTAGAACAATGAGCTTGTAAATTTTCACTAGGGGAACAAATAGTGCAAGGATTTTGGAGTTGGACATTAGATACACATTGACTTTGGTAGAGGATTCTGGACTTCCTGGGAAGGAGGTGAATTTTATTATTACCTTGAGGGTGGAGGTGTGAGCCTCTGGATTCCCTTGCTGTGGATGTAAGCATCGTATCCGTTTATTTGATGGTTAAAGAAAATGTGCATATGCATATATGTGCATATTATTGTAAATATTGTAAATATTGTATCGAGTTGTATTTATAAATATCCATAGACAATGTGTTTATTTGTTGGTTGAAGTAAATGTGCATTAGTATATATGTGGTTGTTATTATACTATAATGAATTGTGTTATAAATCTCCAGCTCCAGTAAATGGTATGATTATCATGTTTTCAGCACTGGTTATTGTAAATACTACAACGAGCTAGGCTATAAAGCTCCATAAGCATTATGTTTTTTCTTTTTAGCAGTCTTCTTGGTTGTAGGTTTCATATAACACTGAGGAAGGTGTTCCCCTAAGGGGGAAGGTTTTGTAACAACCCCATCTTAAAAGTTCATGTAATAAATTTAATAAAGGAAAAATAAGACTAAGGTCATGGGACATGTATTCCAAGCTGAATGTTGGGCAAAACATCCTAACAGGCATTCATTTGGCTTATTATAACTAAGGAAATTGGAAAAGGCTTTGTAAATGCAAAGAGGCAATTAATGGCATTTATTTATGAAAATAAATGGAATTAGGAGAAAAGGGAGATGAAAGGTCACAAATTCGCATGAGAGGGAAATTGAAGAAAAATAGAGGCATCATTGATAAAAAGGCTTATGAGGATCAGTTCACGGCCTCTTGTCAGTTTTTTTTTGGAATTAGTATCTGAGAGGAGAAGAGCACCAAGAGGAGAATGAAATAAAGAAAACAAAGGAATGATAAAGAAAGAAAAGGAAGGAAAAGGAAGGCACAGGAAAGTAAAGAAAGCAAGGAAAGGTTGGATCAAGCAGCTTCAATGGGAATACTTGCAAGTAACAGGTTGCATGTATGATTTCCTAGTTGGTTTTGGCATGCATGGTATATGCATTTTTGTATCTGGTTCATTTGTTTTCATTGGCATGGGTTTTGTTGGGTTTCGACAGTGGTTTTAGCCTTGCCTTTCCATTTCTAGATAGTCATGGTGTGATGGGATTCATTCTTTGTTGAGCTTTGGATTATCGTAAGGTTTTTGATTTGGATGAGGTGGTCTTGGTAAAATCCCAAAGGTTGGGGGTGGAGATGGTTTTCTCTGAGAATGCCTCAACAAGTGGGTGGAGACAATAAAATCCTCAAGGGATGGTGAAGGAAGTTTGAGGCATCCAAGCTCAGTTTGGTTTTGTGATATCGTGATCTTTTTAGGTGAGATCGCAGTAGTGTGAGGATGGAGGTGGTTTAACCTTTGGATTCCATTGGTTTTTTATGGGCTGGTTTATCCCATGATATCCCACATTCATGCTTGGAATATGGCATGGGGGTGATAAGTTAAAAGAAATATTTGGTTCAACACAATATATGGTCGGGTGGTACGTGGAAGTCCTTGAATTGGTTAGATTTTGCATATGGTTAATAAGAGCTAAGTTCCTCTTCTATTTATGATTAAATTTACTTGTTATTATGTGGCTTTAATGGATGTTCTATCATTGTTAGTTATTTGGTTATATGTTGGTTATAAGCATGGTTATATGACATATTTAAGTATGGCTCTTATCACCTTTTAATTGATGAATGATTGGTTAATGAATGCATGATATAATTGGTACCATGGCAGATATTATGAGAGGGAATTAGTCCTTCTTGGTAAACCTCATATAAGCTTCATATCTTTATGTTCATATATGCATTCATTACTTGTAGAGCTCATGTTCTCAATGTGTTTGATGGAATGAATTTCATGGTTAGACCAGGCTAGGTCAAGTCCTTGATTAATTTTTGTGTCAGAGGATTTGTCTCTATTATGAAACTAGCTCCAAAAATAGAATAAAATAGAGATCAACGCCTTAGAAATCAGCCACTTCGAGGGGGAAACCTCCTTTACATTACATAAATGAAAAATTCTTGGATGATACAAATGAAAAAACCTCCTTCTATATATATGAGTCCATGGGGTCACAATATAATCCTAGTCGGCCTAACAATAATAATGTAAGGGCACAATAATAACAATATTGAGGTTACAGGGGTAAAACAATAAGAATAAGGGGGCTACACTAACAGCAATAAGGGACTACACTATTAATATAGGGACCTAACATGCCCCTCTCCTTCAAAAAATTGTTGTCCTCAATACTCTAGTAGCTCTCGATGCTTCTGTATAAATTTCTCATCCTCCCATGTAGAATCTTCAATGGTTAAGTTCTTCCACTTGATAAGATACTCTGAAATTGATCTATTTCGTAGCTGTCGAGTTCTTGTTTCTGTGACTCCTTCAAGTTCCAATATTATTTTTCCTTCATCATCAAGTTCTGGCAATATTGTTTGAACTGGAAGTTTGTCACCTATAACCATCTTTAAGCATGAAACATGGAAAACTACATGCACTCGCGAAGAAGCAGGAAGTTCCAATTTGTATGCCATAGTACCAATATTTTGCAACACCTTGGAAGGACCATAGTACTTTGGTGATAATTTATATCCTTCTTAGCTTGCTTGGGGGACATTTGTTTGTATGGTTGTAGCTATAAAAATACCCAATCTGAAGAAACGCAATTCATATTTTCCACAGTATGAACAAAACTTGGTCGATGTTTCGAATCACAATGGGGATCCATCTTCATGACAGATTGTGAATGAGAGCTTGAGAGGAGAACAGACCAAAGATAAATAGTGAAAAGCCTAATTAAACTAAGACAATGGACTATTCAGATAAATATAATTTTATTCATATATAATTTCTGATTAATTGACTAAATTTTTACATTATTAATATTTATGTATAAATTATTATCAATAATGATTATAATGTTAACATCCAATCTCCTACATCAAAACTTCTCTCGTTGCGATGTTGATCTACCTATTGTTTCATTCAATTTTGTGCCAAATTTAGGTTATGCTTTAAGAGCTGGAGAACTTGTTGTTGATGCTCGATGTGATCTTCCACTGCTTGAAACTTAGAATTTTCTCTTAAAAATGATATGATGGACGATGGAAGATATCCATAAAGTGACATAAATGGGGTCATTTTTGTTGCAGTAAGGAAGGAAGTGTTATTCCACCATTCAGCCAGAGGTAACCACTTGACCCATTGTGTTTGTTTATCAGATACAATACAACGAAGATATCCTTCCAAACATTTGTTCACTATCTTAGTTTGACCATCAGATTGAGGATAATATGATGAGCTATGAGCTAGTTGAATACCCAGACAAGAAAATAATTTCGTAGAAAAAATTCCAATAAAAATGGGATCTCTGTCGCTTACAATAATCTTTTGGTTTCCAGTAGCTTTTTAATTGATCCAAAATCTTTTACTTGAGATGTGTTAAAGAATTACGTGTAAAAATTGCGGCTTTAAACAAGAAAATTTAAAGGCATAATCATAAGAAGAGAGAAGCAATTAATATCATGCACAAAGACACATAATTTATGTCAGAGTTCGTCCAGGAGGGACTAAGTCTCTGGGCCCTGCTCAAATAGTGGGGAGACCCTCTTTCATTAAGTGGAAAAAAAATGAAAGTACAATTATAAAATGCAAAATTACACCCTTATACCTCCATAGCTGAAAGTGCCTGAAAATTGCAGACCTTTGATGATGAAATGGACAGCATCATTGGATTCGTGGCATCAAGTAGTGCAGAATCCATAAAAAAAATTGCTTGAAAATAACAAAGTGAAAATCTGATCCCTCTGGAAAATGGCTCAGATCATGGTTCTGCCCCCCTCCTGCACAGTACTCAAGGTTCCACCGTCTTGATTTCCATGCCCGCTCCTGGCTACCCTGGGTGCACTTCTGAGATGTAAATTTTATATATTAACATGTTGGCGGACTTACCAATGAAGTCCGTTGGGCAGATTGGTTTGAGATGCATATTAGGAGTGAGGGGGTCGGGTGGTAAACCTTGCCCCCTCTGGAATCTTGTTTTATTAATCGTGTATCTCCTTTTTAAAAACCTTGCCAAATTTTTTAATAGTGAATATGCTAACTTTTGCGAGGGGTGCCTCACCCAACCCTCCGACGGCTACCGTATATAGGTGCCAATGATTGGGTGGTGGGTTAACAACCCTCGCCCACCCATATTATATGTGGTGCGACCATATACAGTTGGGGCCCACGAAAATGTAGGGACGGCGGGATCATGGCCACCAACCCCACTTTTAATATATAATTTGATATGTGGTGTGGAGGGGTCGACAGGGTTTAGCCACGCGTCGACTCTTTTTTTATATATTTTTTTTGTTTTTATAAAATAGATTGGTGATTTTGAAAAATTCAGATTTTGACCAAAGGAGTCCAATTATCCGTCCCACAATTTTGCCTGGAATTTGGCTGGAGTTGGCCGGAATTTGGTGGTCAGGTTCCAACAAATTTGTTGCCTCCTTAAGCCTGCGAAGTCACCAAGTCAACCCTCAAACTTTGACTGCTCCTAACTCCTTAATACGGACTCGGAATTTAGTGTCGTCTACGTTGTTGGAATCAAAAAGATGAGATATTCAACTTGACATTAAGTTTTCCATATTCCAGACACTTTGATTTTTGAGCCTTTGTACTTAAGCCACTTGTACTTGGACCTGTTCGATCCACCTAGATCATTCCTCCCCACTAAAGAGATTTTGGACCCCAAAATCATTAACACTCTCAGCACACTACTTGTATCATTTCCAAACCACACTTTCAATCCTCTGTACGTGAAACTGGTACATCATTTGCAATCATGCACACCACACATGACTCAACAACCCCTCCTTGCCAAGAGTTTATAGCACACACTCATTGGCCAAGGATACATAAAAGAAAAAAAAACAATCAATATCCCAACCACTCATAAGGAAAGGCCAAAACATCATCGTTGCAATTCGAAGTGATGAGAAACACACCATCATGTTTACATTTACTTGCAACGTATGATTTACAAATGTGTCCATCACACTAAGACCCCTAAAAGAACCATCTTTTACTTAATAAGGTAAATGGATCATCCCCTTGTGGAGGATTTTCTTGTGGAATAGCTTCGAGGACCGGACTCTGTATGGATGCTCTTTGGTCCTTACGTGTTTGACATGCAGGTTTCTAGGGTTCATTCTGGTTGTGATGATTCTTCCTCCTCCATACCTTCCATATCGTCTTGGAACGCCTCCTCCCGATGTGCCTCCAAGAAGTTCCCATGAATCCCTCACTGTAACTGAGGTGTGAGGAGGTGCTTTCCTCATTAGTTTTTGGTGGTTCACTGGCTATTTTGGAGCTTTCTCCCTCTTCCTTCCTAGTGTATCTGGGTCTTGCATGACGCGGAAATTCCTCGAATTCGACGGGGTTTACATTACCTTGGCCATTGATGCCCAGGCCCTTTCCTTGATACCCCATCTTCTTTAGCAGTTTGGACCCGATCCCTGTAGTATGCTTTTCAAAAGCAATGAATTCATCATCATAAAAAGTACATGAAATTGAAGGGTTTCTTTTTACCTCGGGTTGGTTATGTTGCAATTTTTCCAGGGCCCCATCCTTAGCTTGTAACTGGTGAAGTAACCTTTGTTTTTCTTCCCTTGCTTCATGTAGGAGCCTTCTTAGCTCAACATTTTCTACTTTAATGCCTTGGTTAATCTCTCCAAGTTCTTGGAATTTTGCCACAGTAAGTGTCCTTTTCATCTTTGGTACATTATCTGTTGATATTTTTGTTTCATTGCGATCCCAAAGGCTGCAAGCTTCATCTCATCAGCGGAATTGGACCCTAGGTCAATTGGTCTACCTTGTGAAAATCCTGCAACTGTGACCTTTTCATCTTCCTTGGATTCAGAATCTTGGTTTTGTTGTATGGTGGTGGTGATCTTCTGCTTCCCCTTTTTTTCATTTCTCTCAGGTCTCAACTCCTGGTGCAACTTCCGGCAATTTTCTTCGTCATGTCCCTCTTTTTCACAATGTGTGCAAGAGGGATTTTCTCCCCTTCTTTTGACCGCGGAAGTCCTTTTTGGGTGGTCACTTTGTTCATGCGCCCCCCTACTTTCTATGTGCATGGCCTTCACACTAGCCTCATCAATGGTAAGAGGCTCAAACAACAGTAATGAATGTCTTATGTAACTATGTAATGACCCAATGTACTTAGTTACAACTTTAGGTGAATCTAATGAAATGCCCAAACTTAGTGCTTGTTTTCTAAATTCCTCGGTAAATATTTTCATGTTTTTTCCTTTACATTGCCTTAGGTACTGCCATTCCATTAAGACTTTTTGCTTATAACCCAAGGGATAGAATTGACCTTTAATTGCAGCAATGACATTTGACCATGAAGAAAGGAAATTACTCAAATTATTGTTGCCTTGAAGTTTTCTGTCCCACTAGATGAGAGCGGTGCCATTCAGTCGAAGAGAAGCCAACTGGATCTTTGCCTCGTCCTCCACAATCCGTTGAATCCTGTTGTAGACTTCAAGCTGCCTAATCCAGTTTTTAAGTTTTTATGCATCACTTTCACCATTATACATGGGTATATCAAATTTGACATCTAACTTAAAGAAAGGTTTATTAGATGCATTTCCATAATTCCTATGATGATGGTGAGAAGAGGAAGAAGAACTTTCACTCGCTATAGGAGAAGGAGGTGGATCTCCTCCACCTTTATCCTTGTCCTTCTGTAGCATTCTCCCCTGCTTTCTCTAGTCTCTCAAGTCTAGAGAACAGTTTCTCAACCCGATCTGCCATGGTGTAGAAGGTCTTGTGGAATTTGAGCTCTTCTTCATTTCGAACATCGTCATCCATATTCCTTCTCTGATGTGCATGTCTCGCTTCGGGGTCAAAATACTGTAGCGTCCCTTCGCCTCTTCATAGCCTGTTTCTAGTTAGCATACAAGCATGTAATTCACATATACAAACACCTACTCTGATACCACTTGATCCAAAATCTTTTTCTTGAGATGTGTTAAAGAATTACATGTGAAAATTGCAGCTTTAAACAAGAAAATTTAAAGGCATAAACATAAGAAGAGAGAAGCAATTAATATCATGCACAAAGACACAGAATTGATATTGGAGTTCGTCTAGGAGGGACTATGTCTCCGGGGCCTGATCAAATAGTGGGGAGGCCCTCTTTCATTAAGTGGCAAAAAAATGAAAGTACAAGTATAAAATGCAAAATTACACCCTTATACCTCCATAGCTGAAAGTCCCTGAAAATTGCAGACCTTTGATGAAGAAATGGACAGCATCATTGGATTTGTGGCATCGAGTAGTGTAGAATCCATATAAAATTTGCATGAATCTAACAAAGTGAAAATATGACCCATCTGGAAAATGGCTCAGATCATGGTTCTGCCCCCCTCCTGCACAGTACTCAAGGTTCCACCGTCTCAATTTCCGTGCCCACTCCTAGCTGCCCTGGGCGCACTTCTAAAATGCAGAGTTTATATATTAACGTGTTGGCAGACTTCCCAAGGAAGTCTGTTCGGCAGATTGGTTTGAGATGTGTATTAGGAGTGAGGGAGTCAGGTGGTCAAACCCCGCCCCCTCCAGAATATTGTTTTATTAACCGCGCATCTCCTTTTTTAAAACCCCGCCGGATTTTTTAATAGTAAATATGGTAACTTTTGGGGGGGTCGGGCCTGCATTGGGGGGGTCGGGTCCACATTGGGCGGCCCACCCCATACCCTCCATTGACTTTCGTATATAGGTGGCAAGGGTTGGGCAGTGGGTTAACAACCCCTGCCCACCCATATTATATGTGGTGCGGCCATATACATTTGGGGGCGACGGGGTCATGGGCACCGACCCCTCTTTTAATATATAATTTGATATGTGGTGTGGAGGGTCGATGAGGTTTGGCCACCCTTCGACCCTTTTTTAATTTTTTTTTTTTTTTTTTTTTTTATAAAACAAATTGGCGATTTTGAAAAATACGGATTTTGACCGAAGGAGTCAAATTATCCATCCCACAATTTCACCCGAAATCTGGCCGAAGTTGGCCGGAATCCGGTGGCTAGGTTCCAACAGATTTTTTGCCTCCTTAAGCCTGCTAAGTCACCAAGTCAACCCTCAAACTTTGACTGCTCCTAACTCCTTCATACGGACTCAGAATTGAGTGTCGTCTACATCGTTGCAATCAGAAAGATGAGATCTTCAACTTGACATTAAGTTTTCCATATTCCAGAAACTTTGATTTTTTAGCCTTTGTACTTGGACTTGTTCGATCCACGTGGATCATTCCTCCCCACTTAAGAGCTTTTGGACGCCAAAAGCATTAAAACTCTCAGCACACTGCTTCTGTCATTTCCAAACCACACTTTCAATCCTCTGTACGTGAAACTAGTACATCATTTGCAATCATGCACACCACACATGACTCAACAACCCCTCCTTGCCAAGAGTTTATAGCACACGCTTATTGGCCAAGGATTACATAAAAGAAAAGAAAAAATAATCAATATCTCAACTACTCATGAGGAAAGGCCAAAACATCATCGTTGCATTTCGAAGTGATGAGAAACACACCATCACGTTTACATTTACTTGCAATGTATGATTTATAAATGTGGTCATCACTCTAAGACCCATAAAAGAACCATCTTTTACTTAATAAGGTAAATGGATCATCCCCTTGTGGAGGATTTTCCTGTGGAATAGCTTCAAGGACCGGACTCTGTATGGATACTCTTTGTTCCTGACGTGTTTGACATGCAGTTTTCTAAGGTTCATTCTGGTTGTGATGATTCTTCCTCCTCCATACCTTCTGTATCTTTTTGTAACACCTCCTCCCAATGTGCCTATGAGAAGTGCCCATGAATCCCTCACTGTCGTTGAGGTGTGGGGAGATGCTTTCATCATCAATTGTTGTTGGGTCGTTGGTTGTTTTGGAGCTTTCTCCCACTTCCTTCCTATTGTATCCATGTCCCGCATGATGCGGAAATTCCTCGACTTCGACAGGGTTTACGATGCCAAGGCCGTTGATGTCGAGGCCCTTTCCTTGATACCCCATATTCTTCAGCAGTGTGGACCCGATCCCTGTAGTATGCTTTTCAAAAGCAGCGAATTCTTCATCATAAAAAGTACATGAAATTGAAGGGTTGTGTTTACCTCAGGTTGCTTATGTCGCAATTTCTCCAGGGCCTTGTCCTTAGCTTATAACTGGCATAGTAACCTTTGTTTTTCTTCCCTTGCTTCCTATAGGAGCCTTCTTAGCTCAGTATTTTCTGCTTAGATGCCTTGGTTAATCTCTTCAAGTTCTTGGAACTCTGCTGCAGTAAGTGTCCTTTTCATATTTGGTACATTATCTGTTGATATTGTTTTTTCATCTTCTGAATCAGAACCCAAGTCTATGTGTCCTTCTACTGTGATCCCATAGGCTGCAAGCTTCATTTCATTGGTGGAATCGGACCCCAAGTCAATTGTTCTACCTTGTGAAAATCATGCAGCTGTGACCTTTTTATCTTCGTCAGATTCAAAATCTTGGTTTTTTTTTATGGTGGTTGCGGTCTTCTGCTTCCCCTTTTTGTCATTTCTCTCAGGTCCAGCTCAGGGTGCAACTTCCAGCAATTTTCTTCATCATTTCCCTCTTTTTCACAATGTGTGCAAGTGGGATTTTCTCCCCTTCTTTTGGTTGCGGCAGTCTTTTTTGGGTGGTCACTTTGTTCATGTGCACCCCTGCTTTCTATGTGCATGGCCTTCACACTGACCTCATTGATGGTAGGAGGCTCAAACAAAAATAATGAATGTCTTATGTAACTATGTAATGACCCAATGTACTTAGTTACAACTTCAGGTGAATCTAATGAAATGCTTAAACGTAGTGCTTGTTTTCTAAATTCCTTAGTAAAGCTTTGCACGTTTTCTCCTTTACATTGCCTTAGGTACTGCCATTCCATTAAGGCTTTTTTCTTATAACCCAAGGGATAGAATTTATCTTTAAGTGTAGCAATTAAATTTGACCACGAGGAAAGGAGATTACCCAAATTACTATTGCCTTGAAGTTTCCTCTCAAACCAGATGAGAGCAATGCCATTCATTCGAAGAGAATCCAACTGGATCTTTGCCTTGTCCTCCACAATCCGCTGAATCCTGCAGTAGACTTCAAGCTGCCTAATCTAGTTTTTAAGTTTCTCTGCATCACTTTCCCCATTATACATGCGTAGATCAAATTTGACATCTAACTTAAATAAGGTTTTTTAGATGCATTTCCAGAATTCCTATGATGATGGTAAGAAGAGGAGGAAGAACTTTCACTCACTTAAGGAGAAGGAGGTGGATCTCCTCCATTATCTCCATGCTCTGAACCTTGTCCTTCTGTAGCATTCTCCCCTACTTTCTCTAGTCTCTCAAATCTAGAGAAAATTTTCTCAACCCGATCTTCCATGGTGTAGAAGGTCTTGCGTGAGTTGATCTCCTCTTCATTTTGAACATCGTCATCCATGTTCCTTCTCTGATGTGCACGTCCCGCTTCGGGATCAAAATAATGTAGCATCCCTTCGCCTCTTCGTAGCTTGTTTCTAGTTAGCATACAAGCATGTAATTCACATATAAAAACACTTGCTCTCATACCGCTTGATCCAAAAAAAAATTCTTGAGATGTGTTAAAGAATTACATGTGAAAATTGTAGCTTTAAACAAGAAACTTTAAAGGCATAAACATAAGAAGAGAGAAGCAATTAACATCATGCACGAAGACACAGAATTGATATCGGAGTTTGTCCAGGAGGGACTACATCTCCGGGCCCTACTCAAATAGTGGGGAGGCCCTCTTTCATTAAGTGGTAGAAAAATGAAAGTACAAGTATAAAATGAAAAATTACACCCTTATACCTCCATAGATGAAAGTGCCCGAAAATTTCAGACCTC
The DNA here is from genome assembly GCA_034641835.2 of Pinus albicaulis. Classification (NCBI taxonomy): domain Eukaryota; kingdom Viridiplantae; phylum Streptophyta; class Pinopsida; order Pinales; family Pinaceae; genus Pinus; species Pinus albicaulis. The sequence continues at coordinate 93,626,701 of CM076569.1, read as the reverse complement.
TGATGATGAAATGGATAGCACCGTTGGATTCGTGGCATCGAGTACTGCAAAATCCATATAAAATTTGCCTGAATCTGACAAAGTGAAAATCTGACCCCTCTGGAAAATGGCTCAGATCATGGTTTTGCCCCTATCCTGCATAGTACTCAAGGCTCCACAGTCTCGATTTCGATGCGCAATCCTGGCTACCCTGGGCGCACTTCTGAAATGCAGAGTTTATATATTAATGTGTTGGTAGACTTCCCAAGGAAGTATGTTGGGCAAATTGGTTTGAGATGCATATTAGGAGTGAGGGGGTCGGGTGGTGAAACCCTGCCCCCTCCGGAATCTTGTTTTATTAATCGTACATCTCCTTTTTAAAAACCTTGCCAAATTTTTTAATAGTAAATAAGGTAACTTTTGGGGGGGTCGAGCCTGCATTGGGAGGCCCACCCCATACCCTCCGCTGGTTGCCGTATATAGGTGGCAAGGGTTGGGCAGTGTGTTAACAACCCCCACCCACCCATATTATATGAGGTGCAGCTATATACAGTTGGGGCCTGCGGAAATGTGGGAGCGGCAGGGTCATGGCCGTCGACCCATATTTTAATATATAATTTGATATGTGGTGCAGAGGGATCAACGAGGTTTGGCCACCCGAGGTTTTCGTGATTTTGAAAATTCCAGATTTTGACCAAAGGAGTCAAATTATCCATCCCACAATTTTGCCTAGAATCTGGCCGGAGTTGGCCAGAATCCGGTGGCTGGGTTCTAGAAAATTTGTTGCCTCCTTAAGTTTGCCAAGTCACCAAGTCAACTCTCAAAATTTGACTGCTCCTAACTCCTTCATACGGAATTGAGTGTCATCTACATCGTTGGAATCAGAAAGACAAGATCTTAAACTTGACATTAAGTTTTCCATATTCCATACACTTTGATTTTTGAGCCTTTGTACTTAAGCCACTTGTACTTGGACCTGTTCGATCCACCTGGATCATGAATTATTTCCATAAATGCAGTAGCAAATTTACTTGCTTTAAATGGATGAGATAATGCACAAAAGTGTGCATACTTGGTAAATCTATCAACTACCACCATGATGACACTCTTTCCTTCGGACTTTGGTAAACCTATGATAAAATCCATTGAAATCTCCTCCCAATGTTGACTTGGAATGGATAAAGGCTCTAGAAGACCTGGGGTCTTAATTACCTCAACTTAATTTTGCTGGCAAACCAAACATTTTGCCACAAACTTTTGAATATCAGATTTAAGGCCATCCCAAAAAAAATCTCTCTTCACCCTGTGGTAACTTTTTGAAAATCTTGAGTGTCCTCCTAAAGGAGAAGTGTGCAATTCCAAAACAACCTTTTGTTTTAGTTGAGAATTCTTACAAAGATATAAGTGATCTTTGTACCATAAGGAATCATTTTTCCAACTAAATGTATCAGATGTAATAGGATCTTGCTGCAACTTTTGAATGAGTGTCCACACTTCTTCGTCCTTATTCCATTCATCCCTTGCTTCAGCTATTCAATCTGGTTGGATAATAAAAATGGAACAAAGCAATGCTTCCACCTCTTCATCCTTTCTTGAGGGTGCATCTGCAACAACATTTATTTTCCCTTTTTTGTAGATGATTTAAAAGTCTTAACCCAACATCTTTGTGACCCATTTTTGTTTCTCTTCTAAAGATAGTCTTTGTTCCAAAAAGTGTTTAAGACTATCATGATCATTTTTTACCTTGAAGTGTCTTCCCATTAGGTAAGGTCGCCATTTCTTTAGTGAATGTAGTATTGCCAACATTTCCTTCTCATAAATAACTTTCTATAAATACTTTCCTTTGATTGGACAACTTTCAAAAGCAATGGGTCTTCCTTCTTGCATTAAAACAACACCATTTCCATTTCGTGAGGCATCACATTCCACAATAAAGGTTTTTGTGAAGTTTGGCGTAGCTAAGACCGGTGCTAGGCACATTCCCTCTTTAAGATGTTCAAAGGCCTTAGTTGCTTCAAGAGTCCACGAAAATGCATCTTTCTTCAATAATTTTTTTATAGGTGTTGATATTCTCCCATAATTCTTAACAAACTTGCGACAATACCTTGTTAACCCTATAAATTCTCGCAACTGCTTTATGGTCATGAGGACTTTCCATTCCTTAATAGCTTTAATTTTGTTAGGGTCTACCTTAACACACTCGTGAGATACAATATGACCCAGATGTTGCACCTCTTGTACTCCAAAGAAACATTTGGAGGTTTTTTCATATAATTGTTTCTCCTCCAATAGTTTGAGCACCTTGTCAAGATGTTGAACATGATCCTTCCAAGACCTGTTGTAGAGTAGTATATCATCAAAAAATACTAACACAAATTTTCTAAGGAAGGGTTTAAAAATGGAATTCATCAACCCTTGAAATGTAGAAGTTGCATTGGTAAGGCCAAAATGCATGACCAAAAATTCATAATGACCCTCATGAGTTAGAAATGTTGTTTTTGGAACATCTTCAGTCTTCATTCTAATTTGATGATATCCTGAACGAAGATCCAACTTGGTAAAATAAATTTCTCCGTGTAATTCATCCAATAATTCATCAATCACAGGGATGGGAAATTTATCTTTAATAGTGAGCCTATTGAGCTCCCTATAATCCGGACACATGCGCCATGATCCATCCTTCGTGTGCACCAACACTACTGGAGCAGAGAAAGAACTTTGACTATGTTGAATTATACCATCCTCTAACATTTCTTCAATCATACGTTCAATTTCTCTATTTTGGGTATAAGGATATCTATAAGGCCTGATGTTTGGAGGAACACTTCCTAGAATCAAATGAATAACATGATCATGATCACAAATAGGTGGGAGTCCTTTGGGAGTTTCAAACACCTTGGAATGATTGTCCAAGACTTTTTGGAGATCTGGAGAAATAGATGATTTTGATGTTGGAACTTCTAGTGAGCATAATTTTGCAATTACTCCTCGTTGTTCTTTCTTTAGAAGCTTTGTCATGACATTAGAGCTTATTATCTTTCCTAGCTCCCCTGCGATACCCCGTAATTCGACTTCCTTTCCTTCCGAAAAAAATTTCAAGAAAATTTCTTGAAAATTAAAAGCTACTGTTCCCAAAGATTGTAACCATTTCACTCCTAGTACAACATCATCACCTCCCATTGGAATGGAAAGCATTGGACTATTCAATACATATCCCCCCATGGTTAGCTTGATATTTGGCATTTTCTAGAGCAATTTATAGTTCCTCGATTTGCAACCATCACTTGACATTCTGGTGCTGGGTATAGGAAGAAATTCAATTCCTTGGCAACCTTACAATGAATAAAATTATGGGTACTACCCGAATCAATCAACATTGTTACCTTTTTCTTCTTGATATGTCCTTCCATCTTGAGAGTTTGAGGAGTGGTAATTCTTGCCAATGCATTACACGATATGGTCAGTCTCATTTCTTCTTTCTCTAGGGTTGGTTCCTGGTGTATATTCTCTTCTTTTGAAGTTTCTTGTTCATTTTATTCCTCCTCTTCACAATCTATGTAAAATAATTTCTTCTCAACACACTTATGACCTTTAGTGTATTTTCTATCACAACTGTAGTAAAGCCCTTTTGCTCTTTTTTCTTCCAATTGTTGTGGCGTCAACCTGGTAGGTTGTGTAAGTCTAGGGGTAGCAACACTTCCATTGTTATAGATGTCTAGGAGTAGAAACCCTATAATCCAAAGCTCTAATACCAAATGTTATGAAACCAACTCCAAAAATAGAAGAAAAGAGAGATCAACGCCTTAGAAATCAGCGACTTCGAGGGGGAAACCTCCTTTACATTACATAAATGAAAAATTCTTGGATGATACAAATGACAAAACATCCATCTATATATAGGAGTCCATGGGGGCACAATATAATCCTAGCAAACCTAACAATAATAATGTAAGAGCATAATAATAACAATATTGGGGTTACAGGGGTACAACAAAAACAATAAGGGGGCTACACTAACAACAATAAGGGACTACACTAGTAATATAGGGACCTAACAGTCTCTCTATTATTTATAATTTTTGGGAGTATCATTAAGTTATGGTCAGAGCTCTGGATCATAGCCTTGAAAATGTCGCTCAGATATCAAGGTCGTTGTCATAGAATTGAGTGAAAAAATAATGTATTTGCTAGGAAGCAAGTTTGTGGGAGTGAATGGAAGGTTACGATAACTCAAAGGCATTTTCATGGGAGTGACTGGGGATCTAGTTCACTGAAAAATAAATTTAACTCAATGTTTTGGCACCTGGAGTGGTTGGTTAGCTCCTGGTTGTCTTGTAGCACCTGAGGGAAGTCAATAAGGTCTTGTTTTTTCGACTCCATTTCTTTAAGGTTATCTAGGAGGTTGATTCATGTCAAGTAGCCCTTTACTCATGTTTATCCATGAAAGGCTGGTGAAAGTGGGTAGATATTGGGGGAGGCGTTACAATTGGCCCCTGTTCTTTAGTAATTTCCTAAAAAATGATTACACAATTCCCAAGGATTTATCATTGATTGCATGCAACACTTGTACACTCAAGACTAGTCTACAAACGATGTTACACGGCCTTAGAATCTCCACCACAAATGAGAAATTTTAATTCTTGCATGCATGATCTCTTTTTGGTTAATTGGTAATTTAACTGGATGATCTCTGATTTATAGTGTTTTCCCACTGCACAACTGGCCTCCAACTAGTTCAATTAACTGTTAGAACTAGTTTAACTGAGTACGACTGGAAATAACTGAACTGGATTTCTATAAATTAGCAAACACACATGCATAACTAAACTTCAAGCCTTTTAAATCGAATTGACTGAGCTAACTAAGTGACAAGAACCATGTCACCTCAAATAATTGTCTCCAAGTTGTCTGCTAATGTGGAAATTTCGAATTTTCTCAATTTGACCATGGCTGAGTCAAATCGAGCCTTTCTTGCTACATTTATCAACAATATTTCTTAGCAAGAAAGGGATTATCAACCACACTTATCCTGCACTAGTGGAATTTGAACTTCCCTCATGACAAAGCCTTTTTCAAGATGTCAGCATAATGTTCCTCTGTAAAAATGTATTGTAGAAACATTATCCTCCTCCACACATAGTCCCATAAATGATGATACCGGTAGAAACATTATCCTCCTCCACACATAGTCCCATAAATGATGATATCGGATATCTATATTCTTGGATTGATAGTGAAATATCGGAGTCTCGGAGAGCTTAATGCAACTTTGATTACCACAATAGATCATAGTTGGATCCATCTCCTGACCCAACAGTCCCACAAGTATCTTTCTCATCTAAATCGCCTCACATGTTGGTTGAATTATATCCATGTATTCAACTTTTGTTGAGCTGAGTGCCACAGACTTCTACTTCTTGCTATACTAGTAAATTACTACGTAGTCAACATCGAAAATTTCACCTAATGTACTCTTTCACTCAAATGAACTCCCTACCCAATCTGCATCTGTGAAGCCATGTAACTTCACTCCCTATGTCTGTATGTGCCATAATTCATATTGGGTAGTGCCTCTGAGGTACTGTAAACATGATTTTTTTCCTTCCAATACAATTTGGTCTGCCTAATTCCTAATACAAAATTCCTTGATGTCATTCGAAACATACCTCTTTTCGGTCTCTTTCTCAACTAGTGCCTTGAATTCTACAAATTTTGAGAATGCGTCATCCTTCTTCCACATGAAGAAGATCCAACACTTTCTTGTGAAATCATCAATAAAAACAACATAGTATTTATATCTCATAGTGGAGGATGTCGAGAAGGTTCCACAAATATCATAGTGGACTCTCTCCAAGACTACATTTTCTTTACTGTCTCGGTCATGGAATGTGGATTTTACATACATCCGCAAGGTACAACCCTTGCAAACATATTGTTTCTCAAGTGATTATTTAGGGCGGCCAGTGGTTATTTTCTGCATAATTTCAAGGGTGTCATGGTGCAAATGGCCAAGTCTTTTGTGCCAGAGTTCACCAATATCTCGACTACGCACTTTCTCTACCTTACTGCTCGATGCGGCACAATATTCCACATTAATTTTATACATGTTATTCACAAGAACCCCGATATGATTCACTTTCCCAATAGTTATGTGTCTCAGAAAGTCTTTCCCTTTACTAAAGATCACATCATATCCATGGTCTTCCAAAACTACTACAAAGATGATGTTCTTCTACATACCTAGTACAAACATGACATATTTTAGGCGAAGAGGGGATCATGACTCCCTCTTGAAGTTCATTATACCAATCCTTGTAGCATTGTACCTTCCTTCCTCCCCAAGCTCAATATGCATCTGGAGATCTTTCTCCTCTAACTCGTTGAAAAACTCTCTACAACCTCTCATGTGGAACGAGGCGCCTAAGTCCAAGTACCACACACTCCTCATCACAATGTTTGCCATGCATGCGATCAGGGTGAAATCTAACTCAAACTCTGAAGCCAATGCTTCACCTGCTACTCCTCATTTCTTCTTGTTATACATTTTGTGTGGACACTTTGTAGCATGGTACTAGAATTCAGGACAATTAAAGCATTTTATTTTGGACAAGTATTTATTCTTGCCCCTTTAGCTGGAATCTAGTTTGGTTTGAGATTTCTTCCCTTTTCCCTTCTTTCCCTTCCCAACAAATGCAAAATTCTCTTCATCCTCTCCTTTGGATGAACCTCCATCTCTGGTATTTCGCTTGATTTCTTCTTGTACCAAATCTAACCATAAGTGTTCCTAGTTCGGTAATTTTTCCCTTCCATTCATAGAGTCCTAGTAGTTGTGCCAAGATTTTGGAAGGCCTAGAAGAGCTAGGCTTACTAGGTCATCTTCTACAACATTCACACCAACCCCTCCAAGCTCATCCCGAACTTGTGTAAATCTGGTGAGATAATGTGGAATGGTATCATTTTTTTGCATCTTAATGTTTTGAAGTTTGGCTTTCATGGCCAATTTTCTATGGTCACTTCTATTTTCGAATAGCTCAGCCAGTGCCTTCCAAATTGCGAAAAAAAATTCCTTACCATGGAGATTTTAGAAAATGTGGTCTCTCACTCCCTCCAGGTTTTATTCTCCTCCCCTTGGAAACATCTTTCTTCCATTGGGCTAGGTTATAGGCATCAATTGATCATGGTTTTGGAATGTCTATATTGACATAAATCCAACAATCCATTGTCATTAAGCACTGCCTCAATGCAGTCTTTCCTGGAAATCAAATTCGATCTACCTTCCAAGGCATACTCTAATATCAGCCCATTGAAGGCCATTCTCCCAACTCTGAGGAAATATTGCTACACTGAAGTTGAAAATTTAAACTTCTTGAGGAACAACTTCAAAAATCTTGTTCTAATTCGAATCATGATCTGATACCATGTAGAAATTTGGTAATATAATTTCAATTGCTTAAGAAATTTAATTGAAATCCAGAGACACAATTCTACTCTACTGCTTTGCGGAAATTACTTCAAAATTTATAACAGCATTCTCAAACATGCATCGATCGCATACACAAGTACACAAATGTATCTAGGGGACACCAACTGGTAAAAAAACCTTAATCCTACTTGCATTAATCAAATGAATAGAGAATCTATTCCAATTTCTAGCTCCAGTTCTGAGCTCAACCTACAAAAGAATAATTGTTCTCTCTATTCAATGACAAGCTTTGAACCAGACTTAGTTAATTTATGCCCCCACTTAAGCTCCTATTTCCTTGCACAAATCCTGAGGAAATTGGCTCCTATTCTTTAGGAATTTCCTCCAAAATTATTCTACAATTCCCAAGGACTGGTCATTGATTGCATGCAACACCTGTACACTCAATACTAGTCTACAACTAATGTTACACTGCCTTGGAATCTCCACCACAACTAAGCAATTTGAATTCCTTGCATGCATGAGCTATTTTTGGTTGATTGATCGGTTAATTGGATGATCTTTGAGTTAGACGGTTGTCCCACTACAGGACTGACCTCCAACTAGTTCTATTAATTGTTAGAACTATTTTAACTTATTACAATTGGAAATAACTGAACTGGATTGCTGTAAATTAGCAATCACACATGCATAATTGAACTCCAAGCCCTCTAACTTGATTTTACTGAGCTAACTAAGTGACAAGAGCCATGTCACCTTAGTTAAATGTCTCCAAGTTGTCTGATGATGTGGAAATTTCAAATTTTCTTAGTTTGACCAAGGCTAATTCAAATTGAGCTTGTCTTGCTACACTTCTCAACAATTATAGGTATATATATTTATGCAACATTACTTATAAATTGGTCTTTATGATTTTTGTGACTTGCCTTAAAGATGAGCTCTCTTCCTATATTTCCCCTGAATAGTTTGATTTTTTAAAGCGTCACCAAATTCAGGATGTTGTGGCCATAGATCAGGAGAGCTTACATTTCATAAAGGTTCTAAGGAAGAAGGCTATCATTTTAGAATTTGATTTACACAAAGCATATGATTGTGTGGATCGAGATTTTCTCCAAAAGATCCTACACAAAATTGGACTTTCGGTTGGGGTTTTTGAATGGATCATGGCGTGTTTCTCCTTGGTCAATTATGTTATATTGATTAATGGTGTGTCTTCAATTTTTATTTCAGGATTCTCAGGGTTTGCATCATGAATGCTATTTATCCCCTCTTTTTTTCTTGGTCATCATTGATGGATTGAGAAGTTGGATAATGATGACAAAGATGGAAGGGAAATTTATTGTTTTATATGTCACAAAAAATATCTTTGTTTCTCACCTTATGTTTGTGGATGAATTTCTCCTCTTAGTACAAGTTTCCACGATGCAATGGTTGCACCTTTATCACATCATATCTAAATTTGGAGATGATTATGGGTTGTACATGAACAAATCAAAATCTTTGCTCATCTAGGCATGAAGCAACCAAGCCCATATCACGAAGATTGCTAACATATTTTTTGTTGATGTCTCTCCAATAGACTACAGGTTCAAATATCTTGGCTTCAACTTAAAACCAAATAGATATTTAAATAGAGATTGGTAGTGGTTCATTAATAAGTTTGACGGAAGATTGACTACTTGGGTGTATAAGTGGTTAACGATTGGGGGAAGACTGATTTTAGCCCAATCAATCCTGCAGAATATCTTTGTATGTTGGATGCATTATATATGATTCCCAAAAAAATCATTAAGAAATTCACTGTCATTATATCAAATTTTATCTAGTTTGGAGCGAGAGGTGATCTCAAGATACATATTTTTCGTATGTGGAATATCTCCCAGTGAAATAGGAGGATGTATGGGAGATAAAGAACATCGATAAATTTGACTTGGCACGAGTTATAAGAGTTTTTGGCATGCTCTATTCAGATTTGGTATTAAGCGAAAATATTTTAACAAAAAAACTATCTTCATGCATGGTTAAAGTCTCGAGCTGAAACTCCAAAAAACTATTCATACATTTATCAAGGTTTCATGAAAATAAAGGAGTGGTTAATTGGAAATATGCACTGGGAGACCGGTATAGGTGTAATAGTGGAAGTTGGGATGGATCCAATTATATGTTTTCAGGGAAATCGCACTTTTCCAATTGATATCATTTCGCATCTCAATGAAATGGGTATTATCTTCCTAAATCAAATTCAGCCTAATATGGATCCAAAACATCTTTATCCCACTTGGAAAATCTCTCGTGAATTGGGATTAACTAGAGCGTTAGCTAAGATATGGGAGGCTTACAATTTAAAATTATACATGGTGAGCATCTCATTCATCAATGAAGTTGATTCTCTTAAATGGGACAAGAGCATTATGCAAGCTCTTATAAGATTTAAGGATATCTATAGACATTTAACTTATACTCAACGGGTTTCAACAAAGAAATGGTAGTTCTAGAAGGTATGGTCTTGGAATATTCCCTTAAAATTACAAGTTGTCAGATGAATAGTGTGGCAAAACAAGATTCTCACTTGGGAGAATATTTGCAAGAGGGGCTTCAATAGGCTTGGAAGATGAATTATGTGCCAAGGTGAAAATGAAAATGTCTTAAATTTATTTTTAAAGTTCCTATATGTTGTGGCCATTTGGATTTGTGCTTTACAAATTTTAAATATCAATGTGGGTAATGACTATAAATTTATTGAAGAATGTTTAAAGGAGTGGAAGTCAAAATAAAAGGAAGTTAAAACACTCCCTTTCTTTATCTTTTGGGGCATATGGCGATGCAGGAACACCCTCATATTTGATATATCCCATATGATATTGGCAGAAATTGCAAAAATCTTTGCACGTACCTCAATGAATTTGGATCCTTGGCTCTAAAAATAAATAAAAAAATAAGCTTCCAACCTATAAAATGTTGGGAAAATTATCCTATAGGTTTCTTTGATGAGGAAACACAACAAAATATATGTGGTTGTGGGGCATTTATATTCTAATCCCTAGAGCTATATTATCACTTTAGTTAGAACAATGGTACAAGGACAAACTCTAGGGCAGAGGTAATTGCACTGTGGGGCTTATTATATTGCTCCAAGTGGCTTACTATTGAGACAATGTATGTGTTTGGGGACTCCAAAATCACAATTGATTGGAGTAATGAAAATTCTTCTTTAAAGCCTCCATTATTAAGCAATTAGATGCAAAGAATCATAATTTTTATTGGACTATTCAAAAAGGTAACTTTTTCCCATATTTACAGGGAGAAAATACTCTATTGAAGCTCGACCTAACTTTCCATATGGGAGAGAACCAATACTATGATTTTTATTTGGGTAGTCTTCAAAGCTCTCGCAAGATTCCTTATTCATGAACTCTTTATATAATGATGACAATGGATGATCTAAAGTTTGAAAACTTATCTATAGTTTTTTTGTATTATAGATTAGTTAATAGTTTTTGTCTAATTTCATTTTGGACTCCATATGGGACAAATTTCAAAATTTGGTGATGTTGATCTATGGATTGAATTTGTCATGGTCATGACAATGTATTTTCTAAATATCAGAAATATGTAAATTGGATTTTATTAATACAAAAACTTTATTTTTTTTGGTTGAAAGAAGAATAAAACATTTATTAAATTACTCATATAATTATCTAGCAAGAAAAATCAAATCGATTATTTAAAATAAATAAATAATCTTCATTTTTTTCAATTGGATGTTTAAAATTTTATGCAAATTACTTGAACAAATTTGACTGGTTTCATTTTAAAATGCATCGTAATCCTTAAGCATTACGATATATAATCACAACTTTGAAATTATTAAGCATTATAGTATTTTTCAAATAAAATTTGAACTAAAAGTACATAATATGGGAGGAACTCTTCTATAGCTACTCATCATTAGTGCATCTCTATATTGGAAATGGGATACCAAACAATAAAAAAATGGAGAAAAATTTTCCCACTAGTTAACACTATCTAAATGGTGTTAAAGGAAGTTGGCACTAAGCAACTATTATTCTATGCATGTACTAGAATCATTAACTTTAATGTTAAATTTACCTTTCACCAAACCTCATATGTTCAAATCTAGAATGAGTGGGATTGATACACAATATGGTTGAGCTTATAACATAAACCATTAAAAAAAAAAAAAACCAGTGTCGGTTTCATGACACCATGCACTAAATATTTAATTATATAAGCTTTAATATAAATATAAAGAAAAAAAAAAAAAATACAACTCTCATGTGTCATCAATAATTTACAATTGTGTACATATGTTACCCTTGTAATATCATCATAAAACAATTGAAGTTGACAATGTCAAACATGGCGATGTTCACTTTGAGTTGTAGGTCCTTCAACATTCTTATGTTCTTTTCCATAAATTTTTTCCATTTTCTTTTCCATGCTCTTCCTTGACTTTGTGTGAACTCGTTCAACCCTTTCAAATTGTGGTTTTTCTTGAGTTTAATGTATTACATGTCCACATTTTATCTTTTTATTTTCTGGGCTCAAAAAACTATGTTTTCTCTTAGTCATGATTTGAGATGGAGACATGACACTGATTTTTTTTTAATTAATCTCTTTACTTAAATTATAAAACATGTTGTCGGTGGCTTCTAAATAGTCCAAAATTGTAGGCAGATTGCTCAATATATCATTTTACCTTTTATGATTGATGCACATAAAACTTTCAATATATCAATTTTAAATATTGGGTTATTCAATGTTGTGATTTAAAATGAACATGATCTAGGCTTATTGTACATGTTTCATTTAAATATGCTAAAAAATCCAGGACTCTCAATAATTGGACTTGAAACATTTGGTAACAAATTAATGTACAAATCATGTTTGTTGTCCCACATTTGAATCTTGAAGGCATGTATTCCAACATTGCCATTCAATTCCCAATCACAACTACAAAAATTAAACTCGGACCCTATGTATATGACATTGTACCAAGTATGAGTATCCTTATTTTTGCTACACACCATAAATAAATTTATACTTTTAGGTTCATGCAAAAAATCTTCATTCAATATGTGAATTGCTCTAGACTTTGAAAAGGTTTTTTTTTTTTTTTTTTTTTTTTTTTTTTTTTTTTTTTTACAATATAGTTCCACTTTCGTCAACAACGCAAATATTACCCAGTCCACGCGTTTGTGACATGCATTGTTTACCTCACATAGATACCTATATTTAAGATATAAATGGTACGATTCAATTGCATTGTTGTTGTCTTGATTGGAATATGAAAATTTCCTATAACCTTTCGTCCAAATATCCGAAAAAAGTAATGACTAACCAATATGAACAACTCAAAAGTAATGACTAAAAACATGCTAGTATTGAACAATAGTTGTTGAGGTCCTGAATTGTCATCATTTGATCCGGATTGGATCATTATATTATTTTTCATCCATCTTGATGCATTTGGAGTGTAAAAAGTGGAGGAATCAACTCATGTGACTGTTTTTACTAGCGGGACCCAATTTCACAAAATGGGGTCTAAAACATTTCAAGAGCCTTTTGAGGCATCAAATGAATTTTTTTGGGGGTAAAAAATTGTTGTTCAAAGCAGCACCTTTACATGTTATTCCACACATAGAGACCTTTCCAACAACGCAAGAATCGCGCCAATCGAATTCTGTATGCAAAAGTTATGCCACTCAAAAGTTGACCTTCTTGTTTTCACACCTATAGTTTTGGAGGATATCAGGTCAACCCCCATTATTCATGAAAAATGGGTTATCCACGTGTTTTTGATGTAAAATACTCTAGAAGAGTCTATTTTGTAACTCTTTTTAAGAGTTGGTTTAGTCAAAATTAACTACTAGTAGGCTATCAGGTTGTGTTATAACCAAGCCACTAGGAGGAAGAGGCATTTCATTCTTTCGAGAGCATTTTGTTCCATAGATGACAAAAGATAGCCAGGAGAGATACGCGGTAGAGCACACATAGAGGATATGTTCATTGCAGTAGCCAACGGGCCACGGGCATTACTTCTTTGTACGTGTAACCATATTTACAGACAGAGAAAGGGAGCGAAGCGACCTCACCTTCCAGTTGGGTTTTCTCCCGAAAGGGCTTCCCATAGAGCATATCTTGTGTCTTATGTGTATGTGATATTATTTTTTCGTTCTCTAATTTTATGCATAATTTATATTTTCATGCATGCACTGATTACAGTTAAATCTACATATCATAAACTTTAATAAAATTTTAATAGTGTAGCATCTCATATTTTTAATATATTATTATCAGACATGTTGTGACGAACTATCTAGTGGAATATCCATGATATTTTATGGATAATTTGGTATCAGAGTCGGTTTCTTTGTATATTCTTGTGGATATTTTAGGGATCTAGATCGACGGGGCCGAAAAGAGTAAAACCATAATCATGGCCAACAAACCTCTAAACGAACCTCGCAATCCTGCAAAGGTGAGGTTTTCGCGGCTCAAACAACAAGTTGCAAATATAAACCACAATTTAAGCCTCCTAAAGGTAGCCCTAAGAAATAATTTGGGGATATTTGGAGAAGATGGGGGTTCGCGTGCAAAGGAAAAATCAAAAGGGGGATTGGGAGATTGGGAAGACATGGAGAACCAATCGAAGAAAGAATGCATAAAATATCAACCTAATTTGAGTGTCGTGAATCAATCCATGTTTAAAGTGGAAGAAAAAGTTGATATCAAGTTGTACCATAGTGAGATCGACGCTCTAAAGCTGAACCATTGTTTGCAGCAACTGGAAGGTTATTTCAGTGTCCATTAGATCAAGGAAGGGAAAAATATCTCATTTGTGCAACTGAAATTGGAGGGCCATGCACTGACTTGGTGGGAGAGCCACACAGAAACCCTGAGGTTGGAGAGAGAACCTCCAGTGACTAAGTGGGAGGCTTTCAAAACCCTCATTAAGTCATAGTTTTATCCCATTGGGTACGTGCAAGACCAGTGGATCTGGTGGCATTACTTCAGGAAAAATTCAGGCCAAAGCGTGCAGGAGTACACCACATAATTCAGAAACATGGCTATAATGTTGGGTATCTCTCCAAAGAACACATATGTACTCCTCAAGTATTTGGGGGGTTTGCACTGCCATCTGTGTGAGCAAGTGGTGGTGTTCAAGCCCAAATTATTGCATGAGGCTTGTGTACAAGCACATTACCTGGAGAACATGGCATGAAAAGAGCGCAATCAAGTGAATCAAAGTAGATGGAGCAACAAGAAGCTTCTAAGGAGGGGAAGAAGAAACAAAAATGGGGAAAATATAAGAAGATGACAACCACAACACACTAGTGCAAATATCCTAGCAACCACTCTAACCATTGCAACATTGATGGCCATACAGAGGAGAAGTGTTGGAAGTTTCATCCAGAGCTAAACCCGAAGAACAAGAAGAAAGATAACAAGAAGAAGAATCTCATGGCCACTGATTTGAGCAACCAAGATGAAAGCAGCTCAAATGTGGATGAGAATATCATTTGTATGTTAGTACAAAAGGAGATCAATTTGAGTAGCCTTCAGCAACATGAAGAGAAAAAATGACCAAACTCTTCCATATGAGGATGCAGTTCAAGAAGACAAATATTGATGCTCTCTTTGACTAAATATTGTTGGCAATATGATGCAATGTGTTGTCCTTGATGGCAACCCACTTGATGAAGATGATGGCAACCTACTTGATGAAGTTGTACTTGATGGAAACTAACTTGATATACTAATTAATGTTGTAAATCTGATGTTCTACAAGTAGTACAGAAGTTGCAGAAGTAAGAAATATCAGTATGTACAAGAGTAATGATGAAAAGTGTATGTCACAAGGCATACGCGGGTTTGATTAATAGAAGTAGCGTATGCACGCAGGAAATAACGTGCCAAGTCGCGTATGGTCAAATGCGCTCTAAATATGTAAAACCAGGGGTTACTACCATGGTATTGACCCATTGTATTGAGCGTTGGGTTGTCTATTTGATCCCGTCCAGGAATACCATCGGAATTGATGTGGTTTTGACTCATGGTATTGATAAAGGCTAAACCTATATAAGGAGAAGAAGATCATTGTGCAAGGGGGTGCAAGAAGTCTGGGTTTGAATAAATACTTCACTCTGAAATATGTCTGAGAGGAAAGGGTAACAGTTTGATGATAGATCTGAATCTGTGATGCACTTATGAATAAAATGATGAAGAAGGGAATCTAGATATGAAATGTATTTGTATCTTCTAGATCTGTTTATGGAATGTTCAGATCTAAGATGAGGCGAACATCTGTCTGAAGTGAAGGGTAAAATCTGAACTGAATATCTGATCTGAAGAAGTAATTTGTCCTATAATGTCTGAAGATATATATGCAAGTTTTTAACAAAGGAAGCGCGTATATACGTGTGTTTGATAAAGAGAAAGCGCGTATGGGTTGTGAAATTAATTCTGTAATGTGCAGATGTATACGCGGGTTGATATGAATGGAAGCGCGTATATACGCGGCATCAATGAAAGGAAAGCGCGTATGAAAACTAGGGTTTGTTGAAGTTTGTGGTATGAGATGTCTGATCTGTTCTATTGGTTTACTGCTATCTGTCAATGAGTTTCATTTTAATGTATGATTGAGCTTAAATGTGTGGAGTGGGTCCAGTCTGAAAATATGATGAAAAGTGGCCTGCAAGTTGTGCTCTAAAGAAAGCTTTTGGATCCAGTGTGAAAATGGATGAAACGTGGTCCATGGTGGTGCTGAGGGTTGTAGCCTTCAGTCAGGGGGTTGTAGCTCCCTTCCAGGAGAGGCTGGTAAACGAGAGCAGGGGGTCGTAGCTCCCTTCCAGGAGAGGCTGGTAAACGAGCGCAGGTGGGTGCCTGCGTACTGGTATGAGTCTGCGCCAGTACATAGTTGTAAGATGTTTTCTTTATAATAAAATATTGAAGGCTGAGACAACGGTAGTGGTGGTTTTCTCCCGACTTGGGTTTCCACCTAAAATCCTGGTGTTCATGTGTGTTGCTTATGTGTGATGGTTTATTCTATTATTACTACACATGCTTACTGTTTATTGAACATCTAATGAATGAATGATGGAATGATATAAGTGAAGAATTATCTGCATAATAAGATTGCTGGACATACGCATGTTTTATTAAGTATATCTGCGTGTATACGCGAGTTGGATTCAAGAAAGTCGCGTATGTGTTTTGAGGTAAGAAAAAGTAAAAAGTTTTGAGTAATTCCTAAATACTGATTCACCTCCCCCCCTCCCCCTCTCAGTATTTTTCCCAACAATTGGTATCAGAGCAGGTCCTTCTGCAGAAGCTTGATCGCTTGAAGGAGATCCGTCGAAATGGGAAGTCATGAAGGGGTAATGTCTATAAGGCCACCTCTATTCAATGGAAATAATCTGTTATTCTGGAAGATACGAACAAAATCATATCTGCAAAGTCTTGGTGCAGAAGTATGGGAAATCGTGGAAGGAGGTTATCAGTATCCGGTAAGTATTCCTACTGATGCAACAGAAAGGAAGAAATATGAAATCAATGCCAAAGCCGTCAATGTCTTATTAGGAAGCATGTCTGAACCAGAATTTGCTAAAGTGATGCAGCTAAATTCAGCAAAAGAAATATGGGACAAAATCATTCTGAGCTATGAAGGAGATACAAAGGTAAAAAGTGCAAAACTTCAAACTCTCAGAATTGAATATGAAAATTTAAGGATGCATAGTGATGAGAGTATTGCCAGTTTTTTTTTACGTCTAGATGATATTGTAAATCGTATGAGAAGTTTGGGTGAAACCATAACTGATACTACTCTGGTGGAAAAAGTCTTAAGATCTTTAACTTCAAAATTTGAGTCAAAAGTATCAGCTATTGAAGAAAGGCAAGATCTGCAAACTCTTACTATTGTTCAACTACATGGTATTTTGACTGCTTATGAAATGAGACAAGGAGGTCCCTCTCAAATCAAAGAAGCTGCTTTTAAGGCGTGTGCAAAAGGAAAAGAAAAGGAAGATGTCAAGGAATCAAATTATATATCAGAAGAAGAAGAAGCAAATTTTGTGAGAAGACTCCAACTAGGAACTGGAAGATTCAAAGGTAAGCTTCCCTTCAAGTGTTTTGCTTGTGGAAGAGTTGGTCATTATGTTGCTAAATGTCCTTATGAAGATAATCATGGTAAAGGGAAACAATTTGAAAAGAGAAAGAGTTATTATACAAATGAAGTATCTGATGAGGAAGAAGAAGATTCTGACCAAGATCTACAAGTGCTTATGGCAAAGAAGCAAAAGAAGAAGGTACCCAAAAGAAGACATCTCAGAAGACATGTGCAGCAGAAAATGGAGAAGATAAAATAGGTACTGATTGTTGTTCTTGTGATTCACTTTCTTGTGCAAGCAATGGTGAAGATAGTGAACGTAACAGTATAAGTCTAGAAGCAAATCTCAAGATCAATGATGAAAGCAATGATTGGAATCAATTTCATAAGAGAGAATCTGTCTACAAAGATATGATCTCTAGAATGAATGAACAGAAAGAAATATTGAATGGACAGATAGACAAGTATCAAAAGTTGTATGTTGTTGCAACCAATCGAAGTGAAAGACTTGAAGTAGAAATCATCTCTCTCAAAGAAGATCTAGAAAAATCAAATAAGAAGAATGAAGAACCCCTATCATGTGAAAAGGAAGGACTTGAAGCAGAAATCATCTCTCTCAAAGAAGATCTAGAAAAATCAAATAAGAAGAATGAAGAGCTGCTACAAACATGTGAAGAACAAGAAAATTGGTTGAAGGAAGAAATTTTAAAATTGAATGATCAAGTAGAAGAAGGAAAAAGGGTCGAAGAAAGCATGAAGAAGCAATGCCAAAAATTGGAGGTGGAGGTAAACATTCTCAAAGGTAAATTAGAAGAAAAGGATAAACTCTTGAGGTTTCAAGATAGTACTAAGATTCTAGACAATATTCTTAGTAATCAAAGGTCTCCCTCTATTAAACTTGGTCTTGGTTTTCATGAAATGGTCAAAGGAGAATCTAGTTCACAATGAAGTGCTAAAGATTCAAAGGATGTCAAAGCAAAACCTGAAGTGTTGAAAGAAACAAAAGGTCAACCAAAAATCATGAATTCTCAAAGGAAATCATTCACTAATGTTGAATGCTTTAAGTGTCATAATTATGGGCATGTTGTAGCCAATTGTAGAAGCAGAATGTTTCAGGAACATACAAACAGATTCTATACAGAAAGGTACTCTGGGTTCTTTAAGGGATATTGTTTTTCATGCAACAAGTATGGTCATAAAGCAGTTGATTGCAATAGAAGAAAGTATAGAAAAACACATTATGATCCATATGCTTACTTTTCTGGTCATGCTAGATGTTATGCTTGTAACAAGTATGGACATGTGGGAAAAGAATGCGAGGATGAAAAAAATCGAGAAATTGGATAATTTCCGGCACACTATAAGAAATTTCAAGCAAAGCTGGAATAGGAAGGAGGACCGGTCAGAAACGTAGGGAATATTGACCCTACTGCATTCATCTGCTTCTAAAGCTTACTTCTCTTATTGACTGCAGGAGAGATGTGAGATAAATTATAGGGATTAGTAATGTATCGTCACAGGGGGAGCGATCTATGATGATTCTCATGATTGTTTTTGTTATTCTGGTTATGTTTATTACTGACAGAGAATCTGGTGTGAAGAATACAGGTACAGGTGGTACAAACCCAGGGGGAGATGAAGGAATGTGAAATTTTCCATATTTCACTTTCCATACGCGAGTTCGGTGAACTAAAGCCGTGTATACACGCAAGTTATAGTGGAGATACTCGCGTATGCACTTATGATAAGAAAATTTGTATGAAAGCTGAAGATCAGGAGTACAAGTTTAGGGGGAGCATCAGTATGACTATTAATGATTGCATTTCTCAGTTCTAAATGATGATGACATGTTACATGGTTTCTTATGATGATATTGTGGATGAGCCCTGTTTTCTTTTTTGCTGAAAAGTATTCTTTGCTTTCACACATGGATGAGATGAAAGTCTTGTGATTCAGAGATAAGGACAGATTATGCAGAGATTGTTGCTGATAACTTGCTGTTGAAGGAATTTTAGATTGCACAAGCTAAGGAAGAGCCTTGGTCATATGGAAAGGATGCTTGGATGCACATTTTCAGGGGGAGCATTAGCCTTGTTGAGCATAATGCATTGTTGGCATTATGATAGTTCTCAAATATGATCTCTCTTGAGGTCCTTCTGGTATTAGTCATAAAAAAGTCATATTTGTAATTTGATGAAAAGGTCATGTTGAGATCTATGATGTAAAATTGTAATATTCAGTCATGTAAGGACTTGCTCAATTTTGTAAATCCACTTGGTTGGATAGTTGAACCCACTTGGTTGGGTACTTGAGTCACATATGTAAATCCACCTGGTTGGATCTTTGATGTAAGTATGAGTCCTTGGTGTTAGGAAGGTCATAGATTCATGTACTTCATTGAAAAATATGTTTGAACATTCAGCATGAACTCAGGGGGAGCATGGTAATTTCAGTGCACATCAGATCTACAACGCTCTTCTATCTACATGAGGAGAAAAAACTTGTGTTGGTTTTGATCCGCCCTTTGCCCTTGATGTCAAAGGGGGAGAGTGACATGGTGTTTGAATAGGGGGAGAATATCATTATGCTTTGAATAGGGGGAGAATATCATTCTGCTTAATGTATCTATCGTATTTGTGATCAAACACCATCGTGGTTGCCATCAAGTCCAAAGGGGGAGATTGTTGGCAATATGATGCAATGTGTTGTCCTTGATGTTGACCCACTTGAAGAAGATGATGGCAACCTACTTGATGAAGTTGTACTTGATGGAAACTGACTTGATATACTAATTAATGATGTAAATCTGATGTTCTACAAGTAGTATAGAAGTTGCAGAAGAAAGAAATATCGATATGTGCAAGAGTAATGATGAAAAGTGTATGTCACAAGGCATACGCGGGTTTGATTAATAGAAGTAGCGTATGCACGCGGGAAATAACGTGCCAAGTCGCGTATGGTCAAATGCGCTCTAAACATGTAAAACCAGGGGTTACTACCATGGTATTGACCCATTGTATTGAGCGTTGGTATGTCTATGTGATCCCGTCCAAGAATACCATTGGAAGTAATGTGGTTTTGGCTCATTGTATTGAAAAAGGGTAAACCTATATAAGGAGAAGAAAATCATTGTGCAAGGAGTGTGCATGAGTCTGGGTTTGAATGAATACTTCACTCTGAAGTATGTTTGATTGTAAAGGGTAACAGTTTGATGAGAGATCTGAATCTGTGATGCACCTATGAAGAAAATGATGAAGAAGGGAATCTAGATCTGAAATGTATTTGTATCTTCTAGATCTGTTTATGGAATGCTTAGATCTGAGATGAGGCGAACATCTGTCTGAAGTGAAGGGTAAAATATGAACTGGATATCTGATCTGAAGAAGTATGCTGCCCTATAATGTCTGAAGATCTATACGCAAGTTTGTAACAGAGGAAGCGCGTGTATACGCGGGTTGTCTTCAGAGAAAGCGCGTATGGGTTGTGAAATTAGATCTGTAATATGTGCAGATGTATACGTGGGTTTATATGCATGAAAGCGCGTATATACGCGGGACCAGAGAAAGGAAAGCGCGTATGAAAAACTAGGGTTTGCTGAAGTATGAAGTATGAGATGTCTGATATGTTACCTGGCCGGTTTCTCCCGCTGTACGTGATGAGTTTCGGTTTAATGTATGATTGAGCTTAAATGTGTGGAGTGGGTCCGGTCGAAAATATGATGAAAAGTGGCCTGCAAGTTGTGCTCTAAAGAAAGCTTTTGGATCCAGTATGAAAATTGATGAAACGTGGTCCATGGTGGTGCTGAGGGTTGTAGCCTTCAGTCAGGGAGTTGTAGCTCCCTTCCAGGCGAGGCTGGTAAACGAGATCAGGGGGTCATAGCTCCCTTCCAGGAGAGGCTGGTAAACGAGAGCAGGGGGTCGTAGCTCCCTTCTAGGAGAGGCTGGTAAACGAGCGCGGGTGGGTGCTTGCGTACTGGTAAGAGTCTGCACCAGTACATAGTTGTAAGATGTTTTCTTTATAATCAAATATTGAAGGCTAAGACAACGACAGCGGTGGTTTTCTTTCGACTTGGGTTTCCACCTAAAATTCTGGTGTTCATGTGTGATGCTTATGTGTGATGTTTTATTCTGTTATTACTGCACTGCTTACTGTTAACTAAACATCAGATGAATGAATGTTCCAAAGATCTAAGTTAAGAATTATCTGCATAATAAGATCTCTGTACATACGCATGTTTTATTAAGGATATCCGCGTGTATACGCGAGTTGGCTTCAGGAAAGTAGCGTATGGGTTTTAGAGCATGAAAAAGTAAAAATATTTGAGTATGCCCTAAATACTGATTCACCCCCCCTCTCAGTATTTTTCCCAACAAAGATCACAAGAAAATCTCATTTCTGTAGAGTTGGTCAAGAAGTTGGGGTTGGAATTTCGTGATCATCCAAAACCATATCCATTGGGATGGGTAAATAGGGATGCAGATCTAAAGGTAACAAAACAATGTAGAATTAGATTTTCTATTATTGTTTATTTTAGCGTTGAAGTAGATCTAGATATGTTCCCCTTTATGTATGTGGAGTCGTATTTGGGAGTCAATACATGTAAATGTTGTTATCACTCAGATTGAACCTCAGGCTGAAAAAGGCAATTCCGAGGTAACCTCAAACCATGCTTAGCCAAGTAGCTAGCCCTACTAGGCTAAGAGAGGGCTCTCTCCGTAAAGATAACAGTCAAGATGACTGAGGAAAGAAAATTTTAGGCTAGGTATAGTAGCTCAGGGTTTTGAATTTTTGATTGTGTAGGGTTTTGCTAGATCAAGAGGAGTCAAGCAGCTATGGCAAGGAAATTAGGTCAAAATTTGCAGGGTGTTCTATGGGGCAAGGTAGGTACAATGTTTATCACTTTAGGGTTTAATGATGGGATGGTTTAGACAGGTGACGAGCTAGAAAGAGCATGGTGAATTCATGGTTTCTTTCCAAACTGAAGAAATTACAAATTATGAATGCTTACCCAAAACAGAGCATAGAAATTATGGATTCTATTCATCTAACTTGAAAACATTAATTTAATAGCAATGAAGTGATAGACAAAGTAACGAAACATTATAACATATGAGCACAAAAGAAAACTGAAACTAAACACAATACCCAATTAATCCCATAGAAATAGCTGCAAATTTGATTAATGTCTAGGCAAAATTTGATACAAAAGTATGTCTCTAGAGATGCCAAACCTCCAAGTGAATCCAACCATTACAATGACTAAGGAGAAACATCATATAGACCTCGAAACCACTCTCCCTAGCCTCAAGGAGTCTAATCCATGATATAGGAATCAATTTCACCTACTCCCAAACAAGTAACTAAAGACTAGGAAGACCCAACAATTTTCCTCTAAAAGAGAGGAAACTAATCATTTGACCACTAGAGGACTTATCTAATGTATCTACCTTAGATAATAGTAAAAACATGACATTTAAATTTAACTTGACCTTTTACATCATCAATTTCTTATCTTCCCAAGTAAAAAGTCAAACTGGAGTGAAAATCAAAAAATTGCTGAAGATGGTGAAAATGCAATTTTCTTAACAAATGCGCAGCGCCATAACAGGAAAAATAGCCTCTTTTGCAAGCAACTTTTGGAGGCCTTCCCGGTGTCCAAATCATCTCCAAGATAGCTCATTGAAAATATATCTAAGTCTAGTTTCCAAATATGCCTCCAGTTTTCAAAATGGTGCTCATATGACCTGTCAAAAAATGAATTTCCCAAGACTGGTAAACGTGCAGCGACAAGGTCAAAAAGGAGGCAAAAACATGAAAATTTGGTGGTTTTTTGCACTTTTGAGGGACCATTTCTCCTCCAAATTTTCTGAAACTTGCTAGGGTTGATTTCTTCATCATTCTGAACATGATGGTGGTGGCCATTTATCCATTAGAGGCTCCAAAAAAGAGCGCAGCGCCAGTGGCGCTGCGTGTTTGGCAGAATTTTTGTGTGCCAAAATTGCTCAAAAACTCAAAAATGCACTAAAGTGCCAAGTGTGCCAAAATTTTCCAATATGTGAGCTTACTTGCTGATCAAGGGCTTGAGGCATGAAGAGACACCTTAGCAAGTATTTCTAACCTCTCCTTCTCCTTTTGCTTGGTCAAAGCTTGAATTTTTGCATGGGCTCATTTGAGTTTGGCACTTGCACTTTTGTTCCTCATGGCATAATGCTTTGCCATCTTTCTCTAATTGTCATTGTCTTTTTGAGCCTTGACCAAGAGCTGCTCCAAGTGTTGGTTGACTCTCTCAATCCATGCTTCTTTTCCTTTAAGAACTACATTGGTGATTTTGTCCTCATCTTCCTCACCTAGGTCAATCAATTGAAATTCATTCTTTGTTTCATGTTTTCCCTTCTCATCATCAATTTTTTTCTCCATTGCCCTTTCCTTACCTTTGTCTACCTGTTGTGTTGATGAAGAAGGCATGGCCCCTTTCAATCCAAGTGAATCAAACACATGCATTTAGCCTCTCTGATTTTCATCCTTATATCTAGGTTTAAGATATATTTCATAGTAGCTATGATCAAGGTTTCCTTGCTTAAACCATTTCTCTCCCACATTAGGGATCCCTGTAGCAGTTGTAATGGCATTATTAGACATGGTAAAATTAATCACAACAAGAGTGACCTGCCTATCATGAAGATCTGAGATGAATAGTCTTGTAAAAATAGGGTGATATTGGACCTTTTTCACTTTCTCACAAAACTCAAAACAACCAACTTGTTTAAAACATAACATAGTGAGGGGAGAAGCCATGAGCTCTTTTGTGGTTGTTGGTTCATATCTAATGATTTTCCCTCCTTTCTTATATGATTTCTTCTTTGGTGTTTGCTCCTCATTGACATTTCTATTTTCCTTTTCAGACATTTTGAATTTGAAGGCTTTGGAAACCCTAGGGTAAATGGAATGAGATGAAGGGAGTGAGAGATGAGATGACTAGCTTAGGAAAATGTAGGAAGTGAATGTAAATGAAAACCTAGGTCTTGGAAAACCCTAGGATTTAACATTGCTTATGACTTATATGTATTTTAGGGACATGAACATGGATTTAGTGCATGAAAATGGGAAGGAAATGGAAACTAGGGTTTCATAGCAACAAGCATTTAAAATCATTATGGAACACCAAATATATGAGAAGAGAGGTGATTTAGGGTCCACTTACTGATTAAAATATCCTTTGAAGAAAATTGTGAGGAGATTTGAGCTTTTTGGAGGTGGTGAAACTCTTTAAAACCCTCCCTGAACAAACATGCGGCACTCTGGATAAATGCGGAGTACCAAGACAAATACACAGTGCCGCTGGGAAAACGCGCAACGTCGCTGGGTAAACGCGCAGTGCCCCTACAACATTGTTTTGAAGACTACATTTGGAGGTCTTCCCGGTGTCAAAATTGGGCCCAGGATAGCTCGTTGGAAAGCTTATCCTGTATACTTTCCAAATATACCTTTTTTCTGTTTGGAGTTTATTTTCCTTATCAAAAATTGATTTTCCCGAGATTGGTCAAAAAGTGTTGAATGAGGGTGCAGAAATGCAGAGTGCTGGTGCAGGAAACTTTTGGAGGCCTTCCTCAACTCCAAATTGAGATCAGGATAGCTCATTAGAAATCTCTCTCTATATAGTTATGATTGGAGTCATCAATAAATTCATTTGTACACTCCAGCTATGAGAAAATTTGATTTTTCCAAGGTCACTCCAGAAATGCAGCAAACCTCTTGTAGCACCTGTATTTTTGACATTTCTATAAAACCATGAAACCTATGTAAAAATTGAAGGATTTTTTTCTTCTTGGACCTATGATGGACAAAAACCTCTCTCACTATTATCAAATTCATCTTTTTTTGGTCAGAAACATAGTTTGAAGCAAAACTGACCCTATGAATGGCAAATGACTTGACTCTTGGAATAATTTCTTAAAAAATGATGGAGACATGATGTTTATGAGTTGGAATGGCCCCATACTTACTGAAATGACCTCCCTTATACCTCCTCTGCTCAGATGTCTCTTTTTCCATAACAAAACCTAACTCAGTAGGGGAGGAAATTAGGGTTTGGTGCTTGTGAACAGTGATGATTTGGGCGCCCTTGGGAAAAATGGTTAAGAAATGAAGTGAGGTCATTTAAATGATGTAGATGAGGTGAAATTAGAGTAAAATAAGGTGGGATAGGTGGGATGCAAATATCAGTGCTAACACATGTGAGATGTGATATTCATGAGGAGAGCCAAGCAGTACCATATCATCAAGGATGGAAAATATTTCACCATCAACGCGCACAAAGGCAAGTCGAAAATTTCACTGGTAAGTTCCAAACAATCCAAGAAATTGATCAGTTCTAGCAAGAAGTATGTTTTATTATTTTTATGAGAAAGTTAGTCTAAAGAGGATTCAATAAGATGCAAGGCATCCCTGGAGGGGTGTACTAATAAACAAAAGCAACAATTGGATGAGTTGTTACGGGAATACAAGGTTGTGTTCCATGAGCCTAAATGGTTACCACCTATGAGATAAGTGGAGCATGAGATATAGAAATTGCCAGACTCCCAATTGCCAAATATTTGGTTGTACAAGTAGTCTATTATAAAAGCAAGTGAGATGGAGAAACAATTGCAGCAACTGCTCGAACAGGGTGTCATTCGACCGAGTACATCACCATGTGGGCAGCCCTTCATCATTGTGCCAAAGAAGGATGGGACTTGGAGGATTTGTATAGATTACAGGGCGTTGAATAAAATCGTGCTCAAGAACAAATACCCCCTGCACTTGATAGATGATCTGCTAGATCAGTTGCAGCAAGAAAAGTACTTCACCAAGTTGGACTTGAAGTTTGGATATCACCAGGTTTGAGTCAAAGAAGAAGATACATGGAAGATTGCCTTCAAAACCAAGCAAGGTTTGTATGAGTGGTTAGATATGCCATTTGGCCTATGTAATGCACCAACTACATTTATGATATCAATGAATGATTTATTGTGCCCTTTTATAGATTCATTTGTTATTTTATATTTGGATGATATATTGGTATATAGTGCTGCTTGGGAGGAGTATATTTCACATTTGACGTAGGTGTTGGAAACGTTGAAGCAGCACCGACAACTAGAAAATATCATGAAGTGCAAGTTTGTGCAACAGTCTTTTGTGTATGTGGGGTATGTGATCGGTGGAGGAGAGCTGAAGATAGATCCTTCCAAGATGGAGGCCATCATGAAATGATCGACGCCTAATAATGTTTCTGAGGTCAGGAGTTTCATTAGGGAAACATAGTACCTGAGGAAATTCATAGCCTTGTTTTCAGCGGTAGTAACACCACTCGACGTCATAACAACAAGTGGCAAGAGTTTCTAGTGGGGAAAAAGTCAGCATAGGGCTTTCGAGGAGTTAAAGAAGAAGCTTATTCAAGCACCAGTCCTCGCATTTCCAAACTTGCAGCGGCCTTTCGAAGTGGAGACATATGCGAGTGGGTATGCTATGAAAGTCATCTTGATGAAGGAAGGAAGGCCTATATGTTACCATTCTAAAAAATTTCATGGGGAAATTCTTAAATACCATACCTACGATAAGGAGCTCTATTCCATGGTGCAAGTTGTGAAGAAGTGGAAGCACTATCTGATGGGAAAGGAGACAATAATCCACACAGATCACCAGTCGTTATAGTACTTGCAGGCCCATTGTAAGCTACAACAGACCAGGAACTACAAGTGAATGGAGTTTTTACAATAGTTTCATTTAGTGATCAAGTATAAGAAGGGAAGCACAAACAAGTTGGTCGACATGTTGTCAAGGCCACCCACATCAAAGATCATAGCTTTGGGAACTCTTATGTATATGGAGCCATTCACCCATGATGCATACAAAGAGGCATATTCATAGGATGATGACTTCAAGGAGGTGTATCAACAGATGCAGAGTTAGAGTCATGTGCACAATGGCGACAACATTGTTGATTACCATCTCCAAGATGGGTTACTCTACAGGTTGGATAAGTTATGTGTTCCTAAAGGTGAGTGATTGCAGCTGATTAGAGAGGCTCAAACCTCCAAGGTTGCAGGGCACTTTGATGTAGGGAAGATCGTCGCTAACCTACAGAGGTATGTGTATTGGCCCAAGATGCAAGAGCAGGTGGCTAGGTTCATAAGAGGATGCATGCTTTGTTGTACCAGAAAGCCTAGCAATAGGAAACAGGGTCTATATCATCCCTTACCTATACCTACTCGTCCTTGGGAAATCATTTCCATGAACTTTGTGGTAGGTTTAACACAACCAGGAAGGGACATGACTACATGTTTGTGGTAGTTGACAGGTTCAGCAAGATGTGTGTTCTGATGACCTATAAAAAGACCATTTGTGGGCAAGAGGGAGAAAACTTGTTCTTTGGATAGGTCTGGGTGCACTTTGGGATACCAAGGAGCATCATTTCAGACAGAAATACAATATTTCTCAGTGCATTCTAGACTACATTAAGGGATAATATGGATACAAAGTTGAAGAGATCTACAACATTCCATCCATGGACAGATGGGCAAACATAAGTAGTCAATAATAATTTGGTGCAGCTTTTGAGGGGATACAACCAGAAGCATCCGAAGACCTGGGATGAAAATATGGTATATATACAACATTCTTATAATAGATCAGTCCACATTCTATAGGAAAGTCCCCATTTGAGAAATGTTTTGGATATTTTCGAGCTTCACCTTTGGATATTGCATATGGTCAGCAAGGAGGAGTGAGGGAAGATATTATAGGAGATACTTTGAGAGCTAAAAAATTTATAGAAAAGATCAGGAAGATCCATCTCCAGGTACATGAAACACTGAAAAAGTCGCAGGAGAAGTGTAAGGCCAGGCATGATCAATAGAACAAAGAAGTCATTCAAGGTGGGAGACAAAGTATAGTTACAGTTGAACAAGGAGAGGTTGTAGGGGCCTGGTAAGAAAATCAAGGCTCTAAGGTTTGGTATCTTTGAGATACTGAAAAAGGTGGGTTATAATTCCTATTGACTCATTTTACCACCATATATGTGCATTTAATCAATTGTGGTTGTAGATTATTTGAAACTCTATGAGCCTTCCATGCTAGATCAGGAGGAGGAACAGGTCCTACCTTCTGTGGAGGATAGAAGATACAGTTTTTCAGAAGAGTTCTATAACTACAAGATGGGGGCAGCATGACCTTTGGCAGATTGGGTTGAAGGGACAGCTTTGAAGCAAAGCTAAATGCTACACGAGAGAGAAGGTGGAGGAAAAATTTCCTCGTCTCGTTCAGTAAAAGCTTTTTTGGACCAAAAGCCTCCCAAAATGGGGAGGTGTGATCTGGATTGGATCATTGTATTATTTTTCATTCATCTTGATGCATTTGGAGTGGAAAAATTGGAGGAATCAACTCATTGGATTGTTTTTACTGGCGGGACCTAGTTTGGAAAAATGGGGTATGAAACCTTCTAGGAGCCATATTTCTAGAAAAATAAAGAGAGTGAAGCAGCCTCACCTTCCAGCTGAGTTTTATCCTAAATGTGTGTGTGAGATTATTTTTTTGTTCTCTACTTTTCTGCATAATTTATTTTCGCATGCATGCACTAATTACAGTTAAATCTACAGTTCTTAAATTTTAATAAAATTGTAATAGTGTATAATCTCAGATTTTCAATATAATATTATCAAATCTATTATGACGAATTGTCCAGTGGAATATCCATGACAGTTTACAGATCATAATTTTGACACCTTTTCCCCTCTCCTTTATCTATTTCATACCATATTATTGCTACATCCCCAAGCCATAAGGTCATCTCGATTATTCTCATACATAATAAAAGGTATAATTCATTCGTAGCTTGTAATTTATAATTTCTTTGTGAAAATTGATTGAAACATTACTATGGCTGCCGAAAAACGTATATTTTGTATCTAATCAGTGTTTTTACAGCTGATTCCATGATTAGACAGTTTCCTAAGAATTTGGAAAAGAACAAGAGATGTGGAAATATGCCAAATGTCAAGAATAAGTATATCCACCTATCATGCTTATCGGGAGGATCATAAAGCTTGAGAATCTGTTCGGTCAAAGTGAAATACAACTCTGGTCTATTCTTGTGTAGGGTTTCAAGGGAAACAATTTCATCACCAGTCGAGCATGGAATCAAGCGAGTGAGAATATGATTTCAAATGGCTGATTTGTTGATAAAAAACCTTCTCATGATTTTCTCTTCTCGTAGAAAATCATGAGAAGTTGATTTCCTATTCCAATTAGAATACTTAGTTGTCAATCATCAAACTTACATTTTGGTGTTTATCACTTTAGTTGTTAAAGATTAGAAACATTATAACTATTGCCTCGATCTAGAAGATGAGGACAATTATTAAGAGCTTTAAGTTTGTAAGTGTTGAGATCCAAGACTCTATTTTAGCAAATACAATCATTTTTTTCCAGACTTGAATTATGAATGTATTGATGATTAATTTGATTTGAGTTCATACTCCCTTGCACTCAACAAGAGGCCCCCATGAAGAGTCGTAAGCTAGCATAGGGATTTAAATTCATTTCTTTCTTAGAAGATGTTTCAATTTTGTTTGCAATCAGTTAGATATTTTATGATTCATAAATGCTTTGCTTTTACATTCAAGTTACTCATTATTTCCTTGATTGTTACAGGTTGAGCACTCACCATTCAGATCAAAACACCAAAAATATTTCTTTAATTAGTTTGTTTCTTTTAATTTCTCGCTTTGTCTCTGATTTAAGTTAATGTTCATATTGGTTATAATCACAATTGCGCACTTTAGTAATTTGCAAGACTTGTAATTTAGATTTAATCATTACTTTTGAAGTTAATCTCAATTATACTTTTCAGTTAGATTTCCTCATTGTGTTCTTAGAATAGAATTGATTTCAAAGCACTTAGAATCGTTTCATTTTCAGTTAAAGTTGAAATATAATTATTTCAAGTCAATTAGCATAGACTTTCAAATATGTTTACTAGAAACAATTTCAATTCTGTCAATTATAATAGTCTTTGAATTCAACTCAATAGCATAAGCTTTTCATTCCGCTCAATAGAATAGATTTCCAGTTCTTGCTCTTAGATTAATTTTCAATTCATTTTTATTTGAACAAGTCTTATAGAAAGAACATATGCGTACACTTGTTGAGGGTTATCCTTAAATAGCTTAGATTTACAATTTGCATTAAAATTTAATGGATTTTAATAACAACTCACATTTGAAACCAATATCTTCAATAGAAATAAAACTCCTACCATATATGGTGCACATACACTTCAAAAGTACATGAACCTTGGATTGACAATTTAATGACGTAATTTAACTAACAATTAAATTACCCAAAAATAGTCATGATCCAATATCCACTTATAGATTTTATCATTAGATAACCAAGTGGTGTCAAAATATTTTTGAAACTTTTCCTCTCACTAAATTCAAAAAATATTCTTGCAATAACTTTTTGTATAGACTCATCATCATTGCATGAGTACATGATTTCCCCTAAAGCATGAAAATGAGAACTTTGTTTTGTTTTAATTTTACTTTGTTTCTAGCATGTTTCACCCATGCTCGATCGACATGCCATACACATAGTAGGATTAATGAATTGGTTAAACTCTTGAAATGTTATTACATTAGAAGAGATTGAATTATATGAACATAGCATTCATTTTTCATGTTCTTTAAAAAAAATACAAATATGGTATCTTAATGCTTGAATCTCAACAACAACATCAGTTGTGACACTTTCTTGTACATGCCAATATGAACGTTCGTTCATCCCCATAGCATATAAAGCTAACAACTATTTTTGAATATCATATGTTGTATTACATGATGAAATGACCCAAGTTGTTAAGACACCATTATGATGTTTGTAAAATAACATTGACATATAAAGTTGATACTACGTCCAAAGCCCATATATTTAAATACTATATTCCATATAAATGAATTAAGTTTGATCACCAAAAAGAAATCAAAAGATAGATAATATGAATCTCGTACATATTGGTACTAAATGTGGAATCCATGGACATAACATTGTTGTGTGAATGTATCACCATCATGGAACACATCCAAGATGTTTGTATGCATATAATAAATGATTTAAGGTAGCAAGCCAACTATGCCAATATTTTTGGATGATTCCTCCAGGGAGTAGGAATTTCTCTTACCCATGGCATGAACAATCACAACTTGGATGAGGGAATATCAAACATTACCTCCTAAATTAAAGGCCACCTTGACCATAAAATATTATTATTTTATGATGAGCAAACAAGTGAGAAAGACAGTAATGTATGGGGGTGATAAAGAAGACTGCATCACTAAAGATTGTCGAGTTACTATAGAGAAGGAAAACGAGAAATCTAGGAACAATACATTGGCATCCTCCATTATAAATGATTTTCATAAAGAAGATGGTATCATCCGGGTATCAACTATTAGGGAAAACAGTCGGATCGTGACCAAGGTAGATAATCACAGAGCTAGATGACAAAAGGGTAAAGGGAAGACATTAAAGAAGCACTTGATATCAGATCTTATTGTTGTCACCCCATTTGAAGAACTTGAATGCAATAAGGAAACATAGAATTGTAAGAGTATGTCAAGAAGTGCGAGAAGTGGCAGGCCCAAGAAGGATGTAATACGAACTTGGGATTTATCCCAAGATGCAACATACCAATTGAGAAAATTCAAAGAGAATTCAAAATATAGTTCTATAATTCAAGAAAAACCAAATTTAGAATCTATAAAAATTAAAAGAAAACCTCCAGTATTGGACGTTTCATATCAATACTAGGCATTAGTAAAGTATCCGGAGGAGGCAAGGAGCACAGTCAAAAGGCGCTTTTTCCTGAAGAAGCCTTAGAGGTCTAGTAAGGAAATTTTCTCTAAATATTTAAGAAAGCATACACTTGTGAATAGAACAGAAAGAGAACAGTTTATGGATCAAGATGAGGACGAACGACATGCACCAAAACTTTGCAATCTCAGAGAAAGTGAATGTCCTGGGGCTTCTATTCTACAGAGAAAAAAATCAGAATCTGAAGATATCGACAATTTTGTGAGAGAAATCACATCAGTGGGGTAATAAATTCAAAATCAAAACAATAATTCATAACCTCAAGATATCAACAACGTTGTCACAGAGAAATTAGTACAATCAAGCGATCTAGTTCAACTGCATGAAAATTATTTGAAGGAGGGGTTAGTTAATGGGACGAGTTTTAGCCCCATTCAAACAAATTTGACACAGGTTTTTGTGCACTCTCAAACGGTGGCCTATTATATTTTAGCTCTTGCTATTTTTCAAATGAGGTCTACAACTTTAAATGTGTTTCCAAATTTGGCAAACCCATAGAGTTAAAATGCAAAAACTACTCAGTTACCTCAAACAGAGGACAGATCAAAGGGACGAGGTGTGGATGTTGCATTGGCTTCTCAAAATAATCAACAAGAAGGTGTATACCAACCAACACCGAGAGAGGGGAATCCTTTTCTTCACCTAGTGATGGGGCCTATGGATAAAGGCTTCACGTTTGAAGAAATTACTGGATAGGAAGATGACAATCATGATACACATAAACCATACATGCATATGGCACAACCCCTGACCATTAGTAGTTTTCCAACATCATGTGTCTATGGATTACAATTTACATCAATTTTGGCTAGCATTCCTGTGATAATTTTTCTTGTGGAGAACAAATCAAAACATCTATCAGAGGGAAGCATCCTTTAAGACCCTCTAGTTGAAGTTCTATCTTTTTTTTTTGGAAGGTCCTTCAACCTTGATTGCAAAACAAAGTATTGAGGCTGCCACGTGCGAGGATCACAGTCGGCTATTAAGATCCCCAGTCATTTTGAGTTTTTCTCTATGAAACAAGTTGGATGTTGAGACAACACTTTCTCCTGAGTTCTTTGATCAAGGCGAGTTTGATATCTAATCATACATCCAGAGAATCTCTGAGATTAAATAACAAATCAGAACCTTGTTGATGTATGGACTTTAAAGACTGTGTTGCAAATTGAAATCAATATGTGGATTTTGAATCCATGTTCACACATATGCCTTGCCATGAATGTTTTCATGGGTCAGGGTTTCACACCATTGATCTTTCCAATAACAAGCATTCAATAGTCTAGATGGAGCTTCAAGAACCTCATTCAGCACTAGCATAAGCTAAAGCTAATATTGTGGAATTATGGGCTCTTCAGCATCTTGTTTGCTTATACAAGAAAATTTGGGTTGTCGACCTATTGCAGGACAAGCATTGATTGCAACAACTCATTCAAGTGGTTGGAAATGACATCTTCACAACTCAGACACATGAATTTTCTTCAATTTCTCCTAAGTTTGAGCAGGAGTGGTCTTATTTCCACCATTTGATGTTGTCATCACTTCATGCTACTATAAAGACATATGAGGTCGTGATGGAAATAAGGCATTGCTTCAAGACTATGTTTCACTCCCTTGGGAAGGTCCACCATCATATCACAATGAGTTTGAGCTCAAGCACACATAATTTTCCTCTTTAGGACAAATTGAAGCAAACTTGAGTTTTACAATTAGCACTAAGCTAGAAAATGACATTTGTATTCAAACTTCATGTATTGACTCAGGGTTCTTGAATAATTAAAGTGTATTAAATGAGCCCACAAGAATTATGAAAAAGATAAGAACCTGATGTACACAACAAAATATTTCATATTTCAAGGAACAATATTTCCATCATCAACCAACAACTACTGCACCTGTCTCGAAGATATTTGGCAAGGAAATGTGCAACAGAAGGAATAACCATTTTTTTCACATACCAATCAGGTTGAACAAGAGTTGTGCAAATCGTTTTGGACGTTGGAAGGATGACAATATTGAAGGGAATTCTTGTCTCTCCTAATATTCAAGCTTCAAAGGTTTCAGAATATAGGAATTGTGTTCAAGATAAAATAACTCTTGCAACACCACTCGTAAATATTTGGCCAATGTCAGAGAACATAATAAAGAATGTGTTCTTGCCTTTAGAGAGTTTGAATTTTCACCCCAAACTATGATCCAAGTAAACTTATAATAACTACAATGAACTCAAAACCATATTGCACAAGGGTAGGGTCTATTGACATGAACATGGACAAATTATATGTTGAGATCTTATGGGATATTGATCCTACATAGTTTATAAGACATACCAGCATGCCTTGGAGTAAAGTCCAATGCATTATATCGACGATAACATCTTTTTGCAGGGATGAGGAATTGGAAATAGATATTATAAAGATATTCTTTGAGTTTTTGGCTGTTGCACTCACTACATGTGATATTCAATTAATTTTGACAATAGACCATAACACGTATGCATAATTACAGGTTGAAA
Organism: Pinus albicaulis; assembly: GCA_034641835.2. Lineage (NCBI taxonomy): Eukaryota > Viridiplantae > Streptophyta > Pinopsida > Pinales > Pinaceae > Pinus > Pinus albicaulis. Next base: position 93,591,751 of record CM076569.1, on the reverse strand, counting down.
GATTTTCAAGGGACTATTTCTTCTTCTCGACAACATCTATTCCATCTGGCAATGCGATATTAACATTTTATCCTATGAAGTTGGAGGAAGATGTACACTATGATGGATTGTTTTGCATCATAACAGAAAATGGTGATGGGGAAAAATTCAGTAGAACCAAGATAATACCATACTTATGTAAAAAATCCTTTTGCAGGAGCCTTTGGGACCTTGACATTTATGCTTAGATTCTTAATTTCTTGAGGACAAGAAATTTGGGCGGGGAGGACTGTAATATCCCCAACCGACTGTTAGAAGATGAAATTTTCTTTCCCTTAGGCTAACAACAATGGGAGTTTTGAGGACTCTTGATTTATAATAAAAGGGGCAAATAATTTATTTTTTAAGGACGTGGTATTTTCCCAAGGTGTTTGTTAATGGTATTTTCCGATGGTATTCATCGATGGTATTATGTCAATTCTAGAAGCTTGGAGAAAAAATATTGAAAATTTATAAAGGAAGAAGGAAGAGAAGGTATGGAATTTAGATTTTGTTCTTCGGTATTTTTATTAAAGGCTCAGCTGAGTTTTCAAGCAAGGATTACAAGAGATGGTATGAGTTCGTTAGCTACCGTATTTACCCATGGTCTTTTACTTCTGTGATGTGATTAGAATTGCATTGAAAAGAGCATTAAAAGAACACATATGCATGCTTTAAGCAACATAATAACACGAGACATTGATAACAGATTTCACCTAGTGTGGGCTACACGTTTGGGCCCGATGTCAAAATGGGGTAGCCCTTTTAATATAGTGTTGGAAATGGTGATGATGTACATGGAATATGTTTTCTGTCATACAAGGATATATGCCCTCAACATGAGTGGCTTGTCTCTCCACGAGACGTTCTGCTACAGGAACTATCACCCACAATAGACCTCCTATCAGCATGACATAATCTCACTCAAGGTGATGATGAGGATCCCTTCAAGAAGGTTACATAGGGATCATAACAATCCATGGCGAATACATAGATCCCACAACATACATCAAGTAAGGATCTAAACAACATATTACAAAAGAGGCACGTGATATCAATACTTCATATACCTCAACTTTTGAAGTTGGTTGAAGAAGTGGATGCTCAGCTGCTAAATCTAGCTACTCCATCGAATTCGTGACGTCGAGAGGCATAAAATCGACTATCCACACTTGGGAATCTAACACCGTCACTCCAATCTGGAAAATGGCTGAAATATGGGAAGCTCTACTACTGAAATGGACATCGCCATTGGATTCCTATTGCTAAGAGGTATAAAATCAACATAAAATTTGTCGAAAACTAACTCCGTCAAGTTTTGCGCCTCAAGGAATATTTCTGATGCCCCTCAAGATTCCCTGTGCAAGGTTCGCCCCTCTGGTCGTTCATGGTTCCGCACCTGCAAATAAAAAAATATTAAATGTTGAAAAGCGCGTCGCTCCTCCACATTCTGCTTCAGTTTTTCTCACAGGTCCATTGGCCTCCCTGTGCCCTCATCTCTCATGTATTCTCCATCATTCTCCATGGTTTCCTTGAATCATTTGAATGAAATTTTATAACAAAGTGTGAGGTTGGCACATTAGTTGGCATAATCATATTAAGATATTTATTGTTGGGAGGTTTTGGCTTCAAATCCAATTGACTCCCAATAATGGTTTAAAGCCCAATTTTAGTTTTTATATAGTTTTTTCAAACTATATTTTATATGGAATTCGTATGTACATATTGTAACGACTCCCAAAAACACGAGAATAAGACAAAAAAATGTAGGTTGCACCATCCAAGGCCACTCAGGAATAATTTGAGGTGCCATTTGGCACCATTTGATTAGGCCATGTGGCAAGCCCTCATTGATCCACATCATATTCCACCTCTACCACCTACTTTCCATGTGTCGACTTGTGGTGCTTCCACATCACCTTTTTGTGGGTCCACCTATTTTGTTGACTAGGCTGCCACATTAGCTTTATGCGTCCCACTAGGCCTACCACATGTCATCCATACAGCCTGCCACGTGGAAAAATGTTGACTTTGATTTGTTTTTTTGTTTTTTGGTACAAACTTCAAATTGCAGTAACTTTCTCATACAGACTCGGATTTGAGTCTCGTTCATGCCATTGGAAACGGGGCGACAAGCACTACAATCCTGTCCTAGTTCGAAAGCATTCTGACCACTTTGAATTTTGACCATTTTTTAGCCCTCTTGGTCTCCAGAGGGTGTCTGGAGCCACCTAGATCAATCCTCCCTACTAAGGAGATTTTGGACCATCAAAAGCATGAAAATAATCTGCCGCTAATTTGTATCTTGTCTGCACCACAAGTGTCCTGAAAGGTCACCCTGAATTCTCCTTCATCTTTGTCCTTCGGAGCCATAAGCAATGAGCTGACACCCGCATCCTTTACAAACCTATAGTACAATATTTACAAATTACATGACCAACTATGACCCAATAATCTCATACTTACCATGATTTTATAACACACACTCTGTGGTCAAGTTTACATCAAAATGGAAATCAATACCCCAGCTATCAATACAAGGCCAAAACATCGTTGTTGCTTAACAAGTGATGGAAAACAGATCATCACTTTTTCATTTTAAATTGCAACACATGATTTACAAATTAAGGCAATGACACACTACCACACATAGAAAAACCATCTCTCACTTATCAAAGTAAATGGGTCATCTCTCTTTGGCGCATTTTCTTATCGAACAATTGTTTCAACTAGTTCATGTATGGACACTTTGTCCTTGAGACGCTGATCTGGATGGAGCCTCCAACATGTGGCTCCTTGATGGTCACTTTTGTCACAATGACTGCAATGAGTCTTCTTCCTCCAGAGCTGCTTTACCTTCTTCTTTTCCTGTGGTGGAGAAGGCCTTTCACGCCTCATCCTCTTTCGTGCTGCCATTCTCTTCTAGCACTCAGAAAAAACATGGTTATGTAATCCACAAAAGCTACATGTTTTTCGATGCCATGATCTATGTTCATTGTTAGCGACATTCTTGTAATCAAAATGAACACTAGAATATCGATGCTTGTTATACCTTTCTTGTGGGTTTCTGGTGCAATCATGGTGATAAGATCTTGCCTCAGCTCTTTCTCGGCAATGTGCATTGTCATAGGATGATGGTGAAGTGTTCCCATCATTATCTTTCCCCAATTGTTTCAACCATGTATTGGAAGCTTCTGACACCTTCGAGCATTGTCCTTCGGTGTATCCCAAACCTTTGAATCGAGGTCTCTGCACAACCTCCAATGGCTAAGTTATGCCTTGGCTATTAACACCAAGTCCTCCTCCCTTATACCCGTTTTGGAAAGGAGTCTCATGCCAGTTCCTGTAATGGGTATCTCCACATTTCCAACAGAAATAATAGCATGTGAAGATGAAACTAAAGAGAAATCAACATTTTTTACCTCAACTATTGATTTGGAAATAGGTGATGATGGCTTTTTTAAGCCTTTGTTGCACTTCAATTCCTCCAAATCCTCTTTCGTGAATCACAATTGGAGCTGCAATATCTTCTTCTCCTCTTTCTCTTCTCATTATAGTCTCCTTAATTCAGCACTCTCTTCTCGAAGACTCTAGTTGATCTCCTCATTCGAATGATGAGAAGATGACGAAGAAGACGCATAAGCAATAGAAGATGTGGACGAAGCATTGTTCTCTGATCTTTCTTTATCCTCTTCTGATATTCTCTTCTCATAAGCGTCATACATTATTTCCACAAATTTTTACATACTGATCATGGCCTTGTACATGTATTTTTCATCCTCCATTGTTGCATGTTCAATCGTTGTTCACGCTCGCAATTCACATCAGCAATAAGACCGCTCTGATACCACTTGGTCTGAGACCGTTAGCTACAAGATTTACCCATGATCTTTTACTTCTATGATGTGGTTAGAATTGCACTGAAAAGAGAAATTAAAAGAACACATATGCATGCTTTAAGCAAGAGGAAACAAGATAACAATCAGCAACATAAGAACACAAGACATTGATAACGGAGTTCACCCAATATGGGCTACGTCTTCGGGCCTGGTGTCAAAATGGGGTAGGTGTTATGCAGGAAAATCCTCTCTGCAGGCAGAGATGATCTCTCTAGCCCTAGGATTGGTCTATTAACAACATGGAACAATTAGAAGCCTACTTTCCTAGATTCTAAATGCATGTAGATCGTGAATAGATCACCTACCTCGGTCTGATGTTATTCCTCGCTTGAATCCTTTAATCCTTCGCACTCCGTAGTTAGATCTTCACCGTCACCGGCGCTTGGTTATCTGCACAAGGGATCAAACAAAAAAAAACGTGAAAGCATAACATATATCTTGCATATACAATCTACCTATTTGATCAATTAAAACTAAGAATCCAATCAAACATTAAAGATGAGAATGGAAAACACAAATTAATTGTATTATATTAAAATAGAGAGGGGGAGTTACAACTTGCACCTTGATGTCACAGCTCTCCTTCGACAGGTCTGGATCCATCCACGTCTCCAAAGTGCTCGTTTCAACTTGATGTGAAGTGCAAAAGGTCTCAACTCTCGCTCGATACCTATAGCAACAAATATCTCTCTGGTGTTCTTCTATCTCTGTTCTAACTAGAAGAGCTATGGGAGATTGTATATTTTATAGCAAGAAATGAGGGATCATGGATCCACTTAAGGTGGGAAAATGGTTATCCCTTCCGATGGTTCCACTTTTGTAAGAATAAAGAGCCCAAAGGGAGAAGCTCGGCTCTATCCTCAGGAACAAACAACCAGCTCTTCGCCACGAAGCTTCTAGATCTCGAAGCTTCACTTCCATTTTTAAAAAACTTTCCATAAGAGGATCGACGTGGGTATGATCCTTATTCCAGCACCAATCGGCACTTCCCTAGACCAAAAAATATCCATCGGTGTGAGCGAGACAAGAGAGGGCGCACCACTCCAGATAGGAGCTGCTTCAGGAATGGTCAATAGAGAGTTTACTCATTGTATTGGAAGGGATATGATGGCACATTTTCATGATGGAAAATAGACATAGGGGTCACTGTTAGGGGTCTCTAGGATCAAGAACAGGGAGTACAGGGATAGTGACAAATTTTTGTGTAACAGATTCCTCCTAAAGCATGAAGGTCCAACGAGAGTGAGGGGTGAAATGCTTTACAAATACGTGCCATGACCAAGATGTCGTTGTTGGAAAACCTGCGCAAACAAGAACATATATACATAAACTGAAATCTCTGAAATAATCACATGACATGAGGTATGGACGCATCCATCCATATAAGTGATCATGAAACAGGATCTGAGGTATGGTCGCAGCCATCCAAATAAAGAGGTCACAATTATAGACTCAAGGTATGGTCACAGCCATCCAAATAAAGAGGATCACAAATATAGACTCAAGGTATGGTCGCAGCCATCTAAATGAAAGAGTCATGTGAACAATCATGAATAAAACATATCGCCTCGCAGCCTAGGCTTTATCAGACAAAACCCAGGGTCTTGCGCTCCGTCATGACCCGATCAAGTACAAATTCAAGCATGTGAATAAATGAGTTGAAGTCGAACATGCAAGAAAATATTTTTATTACCAGTCAATGATGTAAACCATTAATAGACGCGAGAGAAACCACCAATAATGACAATGGCTCTCAAGGTACTAGCAGTAAAATCCACGAGATGCAAATAAGGAGCTGACGTCGAAAAATCGTGGAATCACCCGATCGAAGGCCAATGATGTAATCTTGTCGTCGGATGCGAACAACCTACCATTAAGGCATACAGGCTCTAAGCTACTGGAAAAGGGATCTCTAGACCAACTTCCCAGATAATGGGCTAAAATTGACAGGAAGTGATCTGTCGAAGGAGGGCCACAATGTATCCCACATCATCGACACGAGATGAAGGCAATAAGATAATAATGAAAGTGATCAGAGAACCACGCAATGAATGAGACGTAGAAGGAACCTCTCTTGAACATATCAGAGACACGACTCCGGAGTTTCCCAATATTTGACTCAAATGGAATCAAAGGTCATGTTTCAAGAAAATAGTAATTTCATAAGAAGCAAAACAAATTTCCCAAACCCATGGAGGCAAAATGGCAAATGAAGGATATCCCCAACCCAACACGAAATAAAGGATGTGTCATGTTCAAGAGCGACATACGGCCAACACAATTGATTAATGCTTTCCATTTCCCCCCACCATTTCTAGCGGTACCATAATTACTTGTGTATACAAGCTTGAAGGGGATTGTTATGCAGGTAAATCCTCTCTGCGGACAGAGACAATCCCTCTAGCCCTAGAGTGGGTCTAGTAACAAAGGGACAAGCTAAAGTGAAGGTTCCTAATTAATGAATGGAAAAGACGAGGTAGATCAACCTACCTGGAGTCCAACGCTGTTGTCGTAGCTGTCATGGTGGTGGCCTCTTGATTCCTGTCTCGGCAGGTCACGATCCTTCTGTAACGATGCTTGGATATCTACACAAATATCAGCAAACAAAATCAGCATACGAAACAATGATCTCATCATAATTACTAACCAGTCAAGTAGGTTTAAGCACATTGCATCAAATAAAACACATTAACGCAAGATGGGAACCAGACAATAGTCATGTATATGTATTAATAGAAGAAAGAGTTACAACCAGAGCCTTAACGTCGCAGCCAACTTCAGCGGGGTTTAGTCGAAGCGCGTCTCGATGGATCATCAGGGAATTCGAATGGGATGAAGACACAAGTCTAAGCTCTCTCAATGAGGGTCTCTTCCGTTCTATCTTTTCTAACAAAATGTACAGAAATATCCTCAGTGTTTCAGCTATAATATGTTCAGTTCAGCTAGCACATCAATGGAAGATGGTTGTATTTATAGAGGGAGAGGATGAGGTTGGGATCCCTACATTAGTGGAAGGGAGGCCTTATCCCTTGGGAGGTTTCCCCAAAAGGTGTAAACAAGAGGCTAAAGGAGGGAGGCCATGGTTATTCAGTTGAACCACTCCAGATGACTCCCCCACAAAGTTTATTATGATGGAAACTTCGCCTCTATTTAAAAAAAAAAAAATCTATAAACAGGTTGGCGCAGGTAGCTAACTGGGATAGAGCGCCAATGGGCGTGGGGCCGAGGGCATAACGGTCTACTAGCGCCAAGGCAAAAATAGGTGTTTTTGATGGTCTGTTCAGGAAATTTTCAACAGAAGGAATGTTGTGCTCATGACAAGAGATGAAATGATGTTCTTTGCAAGGCATGACACTTTATTTTGGTCACAGAAATGAGCCTCCAATGTGCGGGATGGGAATTGCAGGGACAGTGAAAAAATGTTGTGTAACATATGCCCCCTAAAGCATGAGGTTTGAGAGAGAGAAAGGGGTGAAATGCTTTACGAGAACATGTTCGAATGAAACACCGTTGTCGGAAGACCTGCAATTACAAATAAAACTAATATCTCTGATACATGAACATGTGGCATGGGCGCAGCCATCCATAATAGAGTACATATATAAACTGAGATTCGAGGTATGGATGCAGCCATCCAAAAGTAGGGATCAACAAATAGACTCAGGTATGGTCGCAGCCATCCAATAAAAAGAGTCATGCAATAAAGTCATGATAAACCATAATATCCTGCAGCCTAGATCTTATCAGAAAAAACCCAGGGTCTTACGCTCCATCTCGACCCGAACAAGTACAAATTCAAGCATGCGAATATGTGAGCTGAAGTGGAACATGCAAGAAAATCACCTGATTACCAGACATTGATGAAAGATGTTAACATGCACGAGAGAAACCACCAATAATGACAATGGCTCTCAAGGTACAACATGTATAATCCACGAAATGTGAACAGTGATCTGGCATTGAACACCTGCAGAATCACTTGATCGAAGGCCAATGATGTGGGCCTGTCGTCGAATGCGAAGAACTTGCCATTGAGGCATGCAAGTTCCAAGGTACTGGTAGGGAGTCTCTACATCAGTTTCCTGGATAATGAGTTGAAATCGACAGGAAGCGTTCCGGTCAAAGGAGGGACATAATGTTTCCCACATCATCGACACAAGACATAGGAACATAATGATAATGAATCAGGACCAATAGAGAATCAGAGGTAGGTTGAAAACTGCAGAGGAAAAACTTATCTTGAACATATCAGCGACACAACTCTGGATTCGACAGTATTTGACATCAAATGGATCTGAGGTCATGATGAATAGGCAAAGAGAAGATGAGAGGTCAAAACAGATTACCCAAACCCATGGAGGCAAAAATGATGAAATGATATGTCCCCGACCCGACACGAATCCAAACGAGTGTCATGTTCAAGAGTGACATACTGCCAACACAACTAAAGATTGGTTCAATTTCCCCCCACCATTTCTGGTGAGTACCCCAATTATTTTTGAAAACAAGCATGAAGGGGATAACATATGCTTGCAATATAAATTTGTCCTTCAGAAAAATCCACCCTAGTACATTTTACGAGCCCTGGGAAGGAGGAACTCGGTGAACGTCATCGTGACGATTTCCGATGTCATCAGGGTTTAACGAGTCTGACAAAGGGAGAACTTGGCATCTTTTCATGTTTAGAGAGTTTGAAAAGAAGTGGAAAAGAAAACTCCAGCATGTCCCTTTTCGTAAATAGTTCCTCATATCCGAAAAGGTAGAAAACAATATCTGAAAGAACCTCTTAGTCGCGATAGGCTAAGGTATTCCTCTTTCGCAGCCATTTAACGAGTTCAAAACGATAAGAATCGCAGCAATATTTTCAATTTTAGATTCAGAAAAGAGCTAAAAGTTGACACCTCCTAAAGAAATGAGTGGTATTACGAGTAGCAATTGGTTCTGGTGGTGGTGGAACTTCTCATAACAAGTAAAGTTCAAGAGGTTGGCTAACAAAACCACTCATTGAAGAGGTTCCTCAGGAATGGGTAAAACAATTAAGTGAAGGCGTACGATCGGCCAAGTAGATAGTGACGATGGAATGAGAAAACCAAGGCTCATCTGGCAAAACGGGCTGATAAAATGGCAATCACGAGAGGTAAAATGGGAATGGTTTCATTTTTACACAAGCTTGAAATTAGGAAACTCTGCTTGAGGTTGGTTTCATTTTTATACAAGCCTGAAACAGAAACAAACTATGCTTGAAAAAACGGGCACGGGAATACCCCCAACATGGTGACTCAATTCGAGGGTACATGCCCCCCGAGCTTCAGTCCAGCTGTAATGAACGAAAAGCAGATGGAGTGAAGGTTCAAATTACGAGATCAGAGAAAGACTCGACTAGGATTTTATGATATCTGGTCAAAGACTCGAATTGAACGGGAACGTGTTTCATTGTTTTAATGAGGTTGACACATTAAAAGAACTATCCTCATGACCTAATTCATTTTTTAACGAGGTTGACATAGAAGACGAACTATCCTCGAAAGAGCCTGTTTCATTTTTTAAGGAACTTGACACATTAAAAGAACTATGCTCCGCACGATCTTTCATCATGAAGAATAAGAATTCATGGCTTCCAAGAGTTCCGCACCGGATGGGAGAACAAAATCTCAGAAATCAGGACCCAGTGCCCCCAACACATGATGTACAACGGTACTATCACTGAATGCGGGCATGGGACAGGTAGCCACATAATTAACCTACGGCGAGGAAGATACAACTGGCCGATAAAGACCTGGAAGGGACGATGGTGGGCCAGCTGCCACATCAGGACCAAATAATGAAATCTTATCAATGGTCATGATCCGACCTTCATGCGGAAAACAGATCACGCGAAAGATGGAAGAGACAAGTGCACCCATGGCATAAGCATAATTGCTCCCCAAGAGTAAATTGAAATCCAAGGGGCCTGGAACAACCATCACGTCTATATAGACGGTTTTCCCTCCTAGATCAACTAAGGCATTAGACAGGGTCTGACCATAAATTTGAACATCCGAAGAAGAAGCGTCCCCGTTCTTCAGCCCCGGCATATCACAATCCTTCCACGATCTCCGCGGATGAACACCTGCACATGGAAGAAATGAACAGATACAAGCATAGAAACCAGCATACGTAACTAAACATCGCGCCGTAAAAGATATTACTCGCATTAACATGATGGAAAAGGAGTGGAAAACCATAATTTTAGTCATCTATTAAAATGAAAAACGAATAGAAGCTAACCACCTAACTGCCCTCGGGGCAGCCTTCCCTTCGAACGGTCTCCGTCGTCCACGTTCCCGCAAAGCTCGCCAAGGAAAGGGAAACTTCCGCAGTCCCCCGTAACAATGGTCTCCTCGCTACTGGGCCTGAAAGAAGGGGATTCTTTACAAGACAAAGGCACTTGGGAATAGGGAGATGCAAAGCTTCAAGATTTCAAGACTAGCTTGCCATGGATCCGAGCAAGCTTTTATAGATGGGGAGGGAGGGGAGCTGGGATCCCTATTATTATGGGATTGGCCCTATCATCAAAGGGGAAGGTTCCATAGAAGGTGGCAAAACCACTTCCCTTCCATGTAACTCCCGTAGCCAAACCTCCCAACTCAAGATAGGCAATGGTTGTGAGTTTGTTTGAACTCAACTTCCGCCATCCATATTTAAAAAACAGTCCCTAAAATGGGTGGCGCGACTACTGCTCTATGACAGAGCGCCAGGTGGCGCGACCTCTTTGCAGGATTTTCCTCATTGGCGCGAGTACTGAACTGCCTACCCGCGCCAATGCCAAAAGGGATGTTTTTCATGATTTTTGCAAGGAGATGTCTCAAGGGCAAATAAATCTCATGCTTAGAGGAATGCATTGATGATGTCTTCAAGGCATGACAATGTTCACAGGTCACGAAATGGGTCCTCCATTGTGCGGGACTGGGAATGGTAGGGACGGTGACAAATTACTGTGTAACAGATGCCCCCTAAAGCATGAGGCCCGAGAGAGAGAGGGGTGAAATGCTTTACGAGAACATGTCCAACCGAAGGCCCGCCGTCGGAAAACCTGCACAGAAAGATACAACTGATATCTCAAGTACATGATGTATATATATGGTATGGACGCAGCCATCCGAACAAAGTATGCTATAATCCGGATCTAGGGTATGGGCGCAGCCATCCAACTAAGATCAAACAAATAGACTCAGGTATGGTCGCAGCCATCCAATCAATGAGTCATGTACATAATGATAATAATCCACAATCGCAGCCTGGATTACAACAGACACAATCCAGGGTCTTGCGCTCCATCTCGACCCAAACAAGTACAAGTTCGAGCATGCGAATGTGTGAGCTGATGTCGAACATGCAAGAACATCGTCTGATTACCAGCCAATAATGAAAGCCGTTAACAGACGCGAGAGAAACCACCAATAATGACGATGGTCCTCAAGGTACTCCAGGTACAATCTACGGCGTGTGAATAAATGAGCCGACGTCGAACACCCGCAGAATCATCCGATCGGAGGCCAATAATGAAAACCTCTCGTCGAATGCGACGAACCTGCCATTAAGGCATGCAGGCTCCAAGGTACCATCAAGAGTCTCTAGACCAACTTCCTGGATAATGAGTTGAAGTCGACAGGAAGTGACCTTGATCGAAGGTGGGCCATAATGATTCCCACATCATCGACACGAGACAGAGAAACATAATGTTTTGTTGCGAATCAGGATCATATGAGAAACAAAGGAAGGTTGATATTTGCAGAGGCCAACTTCTCTTGAACATATGAACGGCACGACAATGGACTTGGCAGTATTTGACATCAACGGATCAAAGGTCATGGCGACGAGGCAGTGAACAGATGAGAGGTCAAAAGAGATTACCCAAACCCATGGAAGCAAAGTGAAGCAACGAGATGAGATGTCCCCAACCCGACACAAATGCAGACAAGTGCCATGTTCAAGAGCGACATACTGCCGACGACAACGACGATGGTTCCATTTTCCCCCCACCATTTCTGGCGAGTACCCCAATTATTTTTGATAACAAGCTTGAAGGGGATAGCATATTCTTGTGATATAAGTCCGCCCTTCGGGCGAATCCATCCTAGTGCATTTAACGAGTCCTAGGAAGGAGAAACTCGGAGAACGTCATTTCGACGAAATCCAATGTCATCAGGGTTTAACGAGTCTGACAAAGGAAGAACTCGGCGTCTTTTCATGTTTAGAGAGTTTGAAAAGACAGCGGAAAAGAAAACTCCACAGGTCCCTTTTCGTAAATAGTTCCCCAGATCCGAAAAGGTAGAAAACAATATCCGGAAAAACCTCCTAGTCGCGATAGGCTAGGGTATTCCTTTTTCGTAATCGATCCAGCCCAGCCCGAAAAAGGGTTAAACTTATACTGGGTGAATGTCGATTCGTGTCCATTTTAACGAGATCGAAACGACAAGTGCCTCGGCGATCTTTTCATATTTAGAGAGTCAGAAAAGAGCTGAAAGATGACTCCAGAGTGACTTTTTCGTGTATTTACCGAGTCCGAAAAAGTATAAAATACAACTCGTTTCCACCTTTAAGTCGCAAAAACCTGCCGCTGCACATACCCAACAAGCGTAAAATCCATTTTCGACATAATACATGCAAATATTTGACAAAAAATAACTTTTAAAGCTCATTTAACGTCGAAAAGTTATAAATATGTCTAATGGTAAAAAATAAAATTAATTTTTACTATTTACCTTGTGGAGAGCAACAATGGTCCATTTGGAGCAGAATCTTCTGACGGCGATTGCGACCAATCCAGGCAACCATTCAGCGTCTCGTCTGTGACAGGTAAGTGGCGCTCCTTTTCTCTTTCTTTCCATACATTTTTTAATGAATTTCCCTTAGAAATCAGCTCTGTAAGGGCACCTTTGAAATTTTAGGGCCGGGCCAAGTGGCGCGGGTATCGGGCACGGACCCGCGCCACTGAGCTCTTTTTACCAAAGGGCCCGCGCCACATGGCGCGACTGTCAGCAAAACAGTCGCGCCAGCGGCGGAACGCAAATTTCCGCCTAAAATTCCACTATTTATGCCAAATTTCTTGAATTTTGAAGCTTACAAAAGATCTAATCAGGGGTTTTGGACCATGTGAATGCAGATAAATAGTCAGAATGGCAATCGAATGGAAGGAACGAGAACACGGAGATGAGGACGAAGAGGCCATGCAAAGCCAAGCATGTATGAATGCTCTGAGAGACTGTGGCTTAAAAAAGTTCTTCCTCACGCCATGCTTACGAGCTCAGCCTGAGCTCCTCCAATATCTGATCAACCTCTGGGATGAAAATGACCAAGTATTCAGAATACGAGACCAAGTGTTGGAATTGGAGGTCACTGACATTTATTTCGTTACTGGATTATCCCGCAGGGGTCCAATCCCTGTACTGACTGGGAGCAGACCATCAGGGGAAAAGATGGAAGAAGTAATGGCGCGGGTGTGCCGTGGGGCACAAACAGGAACAGGGAGTAAGAAGGTATACATCTCAACCATCCCCGACCTAGCACTGAGAGTTGTACTCCACACCATTACGCGGGCTGCTGGATCGCAGGCACCGCACGAGGCTACAAAGACTCAACTCTTACTGGCCTCAGAATGCATGGGTCCCCGACTGTATGATTGGGCAACAACCGTCACGATCAACATGAAAAGGCAGCTCACAAAGTGCAAACGGGGAAAACTGAAGCAGTTTGGGTATGGTTCCATCTTGGTATCGTTCATTCTGGAACGCATACCAACCTTCCAGGGCCAAGAGGCCCATGTGGCGAGTCCGGTACCACGAGAGCCGAGGATGGCTCGCTGGGCAGCACTGATGCCCAGATCTAGAGGCGGGCAACAGATGTCCTGGAAGCCCGAGTTCTTCAGGTGGTTACGGCGCCAACTGATCGTTGTGGAAGATTGGCCCTATGCGGGAACTGACTTTACAGGGGACCCAGATCTCCCGCTACCAGAAGGAGACGACTGGGATGAAGAGCTGGGTAAGACCTCATATTTTTTACTTTATGTTTATATGTTTTTTTTGTTAACACACACTTGTCTAAACACAATTATATATGCATGCAGATGTAGGACCTGAGAGACCAGCCGGGATGTCTCCTATCTCCCGGAGGACACAACTCGCCCCTGAGATCCAGGGGGAAGGCACCGGAGGAGAGGCACTGGTTCAGAACCTCGAGGGGATCGTCCATGTGATCCCAGACTATGCCCGACTGTCAGACGTACCGATGGAGTACCAGCGCCATACGGTGGGAGTTCCAAACCGGCTCCACCGAATCCTGAGGCGGCTAGTGCGTGCAGTGACGTGCTATCATGAGCACCATGCTGATTAGTCTCTAGGATTTAGCCACACCTATTTTTTGAGAGACACAGTGTCTCCAGATGTATTAAGACAATTATGTATATTTTTTGAGTTTTATGTGACACACTTCTATGTAAACATTTCGATATCTATATATATGCATATCTATTTCTGGATGAGTCTTCTTTACATGTGATGATGATTTATAAATTGCGCCAATGTCTATCTAACACCAAATTTGCTACTGCATCTGTTAATGTATTCAAATGCCTGGGTATATGATGATATGTAATATATTCAAAATTCCTTTCCAGTAATCGAATACACAAATACAATCGTAAAATGGACGGGTTTCTTACCGAATAGTGCCCGTTCAGTTGCAACACTACAAGCTGTGAATCTAGGTACACGAGCAATTCACGGATACCAAGGTTGACTGCCTCGGTTAATAATTCCAACACGGCGCTATATTCCGCGATATTGTTCGTGGTACGTCCTAAACACACACCTTGCAGGTCGATCAACTCACTAGCAGGATCATAGATTACCCAGGCTGCAGAAGACAGATTCCTGGTACTGCGGGAGGCACCGTCCGCGAAACCAACAAATGGATGAAAAGACATCTGCACAACCAGGAAGACCCGATCAGCAGAAAGATGTTTACAAAGCACACCACACCATGCACACAAATGAAAATCACACACCTATGTACACACACCACACCAAAAAAATCATTTCAGGCGTAGTACTTCTTAAGGTACAGCCCATTTCTGGGCTGCGCCAATGGAACTCCTTCGTAGTCTATAAGCTTGTAGGCCCCATTTTTCAAAACACGTTTTACTATGTAGGGACCGTGCCACATGGGCTGGAGTTTACCGGCACCAAGCTTATCATGTGCCTGATCGTACAAGAGGACTAGGTCTCCTTCAATGAAAGAACGGGGAGAAACAGATTGATCAAAATGAGATTTGACCCTCTTCTTTTGTGCTTCGATAATCAAAGCAGCTAGACGACGGGTTTCATCCAACCGTTCGAGATACAGAAGACGCTCTTCCTTAGGAGAAGTATCCGGTAAGAGCTCCACAGCTAATTTGAGCGAAGGAATTTCACATTCAACCGGCAAAGTAGCTTCCAGACCGTACACCAGTTGGAATGGTGTGAATCCGGTTGCACTTTTAGCAGATGTTCGGTACGCCCAGAGAGCTGAGAACAGTTGGAGATGCCAACTGGATTTATGAATCCCAACTATTCGTTGAAGCATAGTGACCAAAACCTTGTTCACCGCTTCAACCTGACCGTTTGCTTGAGGGTAATATGGCGTTGAGTTGTCGTGACGCAAACCCAACGCAGCTGTCAGCTCCGCCATCATGTAATCACGGAAATGAGTACCGTGATCAGTGACGATAGCTTGAGGGACCCCGAATCGTGCAATAACATGGTTGAATAAAAATGAAGTAGCCGTTCTTCCGTCAGCAGCTAGTGTAGGCATCGCCTCGGCCCACTTTGTGAAGTAGTCGACGGCGACAATGATATACGCATGCCCCCCGGCCGAGTGAGGGTTACACGTCATAAAATCCATGCCCCATTTCGCGAAAGGGCCGACGGTAATAACGGGATGCAAAGGCAACGGCGGCGCGCGCATCTTGCGCTGAAAAATCTGGCACGGATGGCATTTTCGGACTGCAGTGATGCAATCCTTGAATATAGACGGCCAGAAGTAACCTGCCCTCAGAATCTTTTGGGCAGTGGCATATCCGGACATGTGTCCACCACAGGCGCCACTGTGGTAGTCATTCAAGACTTTCTCAGCCTCGTCCAAGGTAAGGCATCGTCGGAGCACCGAATCTACTCCAATACGATATAGGGTATCTCCTACTATGCGGTAGGGTTGGGACTGGTGCCGAATCCGACGGCGTGCAGCTTTATCCAACTCAGACCGGAATGTTGCGGTCTGCAGATACACTATGATGTCTCCGTACCAAGGATCACGAGTATCAATAAGAAACAGCGTTTCGTCCGGTATATGATCTTCAGAGTGTTCAGGAAGAGAGTCTGTAGGGAGAGAACATATCAAATCCGTGAAGACCAGTGATTTAGTTGATTTGGCAGTGGTGAACTCCAAATCAAACTCCTGCAGGATGACGATCCATTTGGAGTACTTGCCCCCCAGCAATTGTCTAGAAAGAATATATGTCATGGGGTTGCAGTCTGAAACCACTGTTATCGTGCGCAATAGGATGTAATGGTGAAAGCGTTGTACGGCGTGTACGGCTGCTAAGGCCAACTTCTCGACATGTGCATAGCGCGTTTCCAGGTCGAGAAGGTTCCGAGAGAGGTAATAAACAACATGTTCATCACCGTTCTCGTCATCCTGCACCAAGACCATGGCGATGGTGCTTAATGCGGCGGCTAGATACAAAGTAAAGTCGCGGTGGTAGTCCGGAGGACGAAGCAACGGAGCATTGACGAGCAATGTCTTCAGCTTCTCAAAGGATTCTCGAGCGATTTCGTCCCAATGAAAGGGAACATTCTGCTTTAACAAACGAGTGAATCCTTTGGCCACCTCGGCGTAATTCGGGATGAAGCGCCTAAGAAAATTCGCTTTCCCCTGCAGACTCTGCAACTGATAAAGGGAGGAGGGTGACGGGAGATTTATAATGGCCTCAACCTTCAGAGGGTCGAGGCGAATTCCGTCTTTCGAGACTATAAAGCCTAAAAGACGGCCAGAATCGACGCAGAAGACGCACTTATGAGGATTGAGCCTAATGTTGTAGCGTCTGCAGCGAAGAAATATCCGGCGAAGATGTTCAGGATGATCCTCTCGCTTACCTGAATGGGCAGGCAAGTCGTCCAGATAAGGCTGGACAATATGGCGAATATCATGAAAAGCATATGACATCGCACGCTGAAACGTGGCGCCAACGTTCTTTAAGCCGAACGGGAGTTTTTTATATGCAAAAGTGCCCCACGGACAGATGAATGTGGTCTTATGTTGATCCTCAGGTGCGATATTGATCTGGTTGTAACCTGAGAAACCGTCCATTAAGGAATAGATCTCACTCCCGGCGCAATCGTCGATAATCTGATCGATAAACGGAGTGGGATAATTGTCCTTAGGACAGGCGCGATTGATATCGCGATAATCTACACAGCTTCGAATGGTACCCTATTTTTTATCGACAGGGACGATGTCGGACACCCATTCTGTAAGGGGGATAGGATAAATAAACCTCGCGTTCAGAAGTTTTTCAACTTCTGCCTTGATAGCGGCGGCTTTCCGAGGATGCATGGGACGCAAGCGTTGGCGCACGGGTTTCGCACCTGGATAGGTTGGAATCTCGTGCACGACAATACTAGGATCAATTCCCGGCATTTCCTCGTAGGACCACGCAAAAAAATCTCTGAATTCTTTGAAAAGTTCCGTATAGACCTGAATCTCCTCGGGAGAACAGGTCACACCCACATGAATGTTCTCAACAATCCCTGGTTTAACAGAGATGTTGATAGGAACCGTTTGAGTAATGTTACTCAGATTACCCTCCGAAAAGACCTCGTGCGTCAAGATCGGCGTTTGAAGAGGAGGGGAAGGAACCTGAGTAGCATAGCGCTCGAGACAGTCAGTCATTGCCCCCAAGCTAGGCATAAACGAGGAACGATGATGCCCATCGCCCCAGGGTAGCTCCTCAAGAGACATAGTTTCAATGATCGCCTCATTTGAGGGAAAAGTCTCTCTAAGAGGATCAGGCGAATCAGCCTGACCAAGCCAGGGGGATTGTGAGTAGACGTCAAGAGCCATGCTCATCGGAGCATGCTGAAGAGGTGGAGGGTCCGATGCGTCAACAATATCACAGTAGCTGATCTCTACTGGCGTTAAAGGCATGGACTCTCCAAACTCATATACCTGCTCAGGTGTAGGAATCAGCCAGGGGTCATCAGTCCTGGACAACATGTTGACTTGAGCGGTATTCGGTGGCGGCGCAGGGAAAATACCCATGAGGACTGGGTCTTTGAAAAGACCAGGTCTTATGCTGTCTGGTGGATTCGGAATTTGATCCACATACGGCACGTTGTTCTCGGAGCTCGAGGTAAAAAATGACAACTGGTCTACTGTGACAATCTTGCCCTCGTGAGGGAACTCGATGAATCGAAAGACAGTAGACGGCACGCAGAGCATGGCATGGGTCCAGCTGCGGCCAAGAAGTATATTGTAGTTGAGTTTAGCGTCAACTACTTCTACTTCTACGTTGACAGTTTTTCCTTGTAATGTAATCGCAAGACTCTCGAGAACTCCCAGGTATTTAGATTCTCGACCATCAAATGCCTCAAGGGCATTGGGAGATGACGACAAAGTTGGAGAGCCGATGGCCTTCCAACAAGCGGAGGACATAACACAAGTAGATGCACCCTCATCTACGACGGCTCTGTGAACGTTCAGATCGTTAATCCCGACTTGAATAACCAAAGCGATTTGATGTGGAAGCCGGGGAGTAAAATTCTCCAGATCAAAGGTGAGAAGGCTCGAATCGGCGGGATCAATACCACCGATGGCAGACAATAAAGCCTTCCGTTGTGAAGGACAACTCTGAATAACCTCAAGTGCAGACATCGCACATGGCGCCTATGCCAGATCCTCAACAATACTGTAATGTTGAGCGGCATGAGCGTTTGGATTATAAGAGGATCTCCGAAGAACACCCTTGGGAGGTGGCTTCACAACGGGTTCGAGAGTCGGCTTCTCGATTTCCAATGAACCAGAAGCAGGTGGGGGAGGCGGTCCTTCCGCTACTGCCTTCCCGGGTGCCTGCTGTTGACTATTGTAATCCTTCGATCTCGTAGCGATAGTGATAGGTGCATTAGTCTTCATCATGAAAACTTGAGACCCAAACGGTGCAGATGATGAACCTTGTTCGACCATCTGGGTCTGCCGAGATGGAAATGGCTCCTTTAAAACAGCCGGAGTTCCCTTTGAGCCTTTAAGAAGTTGACTGACTTCGGATCGTCTTGGACAATCTTTAGTGTAATGGTCACCTTCACAGATGAGGCAAGGAAATTTCGGCTTACGTTGTGAGCCATCCTCAGATCGAGATTTAGATTCCGGTTTTGGGGCATCAGATTTTGATTTGCCTTTGCCCTTCTCCTTTCCCTTGGAGGATTTGTCCGCAGGATTGGCCTGAACGGCATTTACCTCCGCGGTTTTACCAGAATCGGATGAGGCGGGATTAGCAGAGGTATTGTTGGAAGAATTAGCCTTCTGCTTCCCATTCGAAGACTTCTTCGAATTTTGAGAGACGGAACCAATGACGCCATCCACCGTAGGGGTAGGCGGGGTCTTTTTGGCTCCGGGCCGTGGAGCATCAGGCAGGATGTCATAAAGCGTGCCAGATTGCGAATAAACAAGATCCAGGTACTGGGCACGCGCGATAGCTTGTTCCTCCGTCACACACGCTCCCATCGCGATATCCTGAGCAATTTTATTGACAAAGGAGGTGGTGAACCAGTGAGTCAAAATCTGATCAGGTATGTGAAACTTGATCAGTCGACGACGGCGCCGCCACTCATGGATGTGATCCGAGATGTGAGTGGCCGAGTCCCGTTTCAGGGAAGACAGGAGGTGCGTCCCGGCCTCATACCGGACCGGTAACTGGAAATGCGTGAGGAAAGCCATAGCTAACGAGTTGAAATCCTGAAAAATACCACGGGATAGCTCTATGTACCACTTAGCAGCAGCTCCTGTTAAAGTACGCTGGAAGAGACGCAGACGAATCGAATCGTCGGTCCAAGAGTTAGACGAACACCATAGGTGGTACGTCATCACATGCGCCTGGGGGTCTTCGCCAGCTTTGCCCTCAAACTTGGGACAATCTCCTGGTATCTTGGTGGGAACCGGAGGCCAATATGGATTATGAGAAATCGGATCATTGGTCAACTTTGAAACGTCCGGCAGATCCAAGGTAGCCAGGAACGGCAATGGAGGGTTAATTCCCATGCCAGTCCCAGAATAAGGTCCGGTACCCATGCTCCACGATGGTTGTGAATATCCCTACCCCCATGGGTTCTGTCCCGTAGGATTCTGACCTTGAGGGGCATAATTCGTATAGCCAGACTGATTTGGTTGCTGGTAACCATTGTGTGGAGCCTGATAACCAGGGTTCGTCCCGATTGCCGTTTGTCTCATAGCAAGCAAGACGGATTTGGTCGAGCAACAGAACCGTGTGGAGGAGGAGGATACTGAGAGCCTCCAGAGTGGTTATAGTTCGGCTGAGATTGACCATGAGGATAATAACCACTCTGAGGATGAGTAGACTGCTGATAAGTGGAACCCTGCGGAGCCTGGTACGTAGGGCGCAGCTGTTGATTTGGCTGCGGCATTGAATGAGCAGGCTGCTGAACAGAGTGAACAGAATGAGAGGGCTGCACTGAATGAACAGGTTGACCCGAGTGAGGGGGCGGCCCTGAATGAACAGGTTGGCCCGAATGAGGGGGCGGCCCTGAATGAACAGGTTGGCCCGGATAGACAGCGCGCGCCTCGGCTGCGTTGTGCCGACTCGTGGGTGAGCCCGGTGTTGCACCGAATAAGCTTCTGTCAGTTCGGGAGGCGGACACCGTGTTGTGCTTCTGGAGGACCCGGTTGGCTCCGGTGGTGGAACAGACCGGTGTTTGCCGGAAACCGCTCGACTCGGCTGCAACCATGGTCCCGGGCCGATATGCAACGTTAGAGACAACAGGATACCGCGGTTGTACCCGCAAAGAAGGCCGGACGGCCCCCGCACCATAGGCCGTCCCCGTTGATATCCCTACCGAGGGCCGAGCAGTTGACCTGAAGGTGGTTATAACACTCTGGGCCCCGCGATTATAGAGCCGTGACCCGCCGGCCCGCGTGCAGCCTCATCACTGCCCCTCGCGGGTCGTACCGATACCAGGTTGGCCCGCAAAGCTGGCCTTGAAAAAGGCTTCTGTACCGCAGTTCGAGTCCGGCCAGGCCGGTGGAACCTTGAACATAAAGATAAGCTTCAGGAGCAGGAAGGCGCAAAATGTCCCCATGCTCGTCAAGCTGACCCGGGAAACCATACACGGGAGTGCCGTCCTGTGCATAGTGCGAAAAGAAAGATCGGTAAGGATCTTGGGGGATTTGTCCAGCTCCGGCGTTCGGCTGTTGCAAAAACAACCGATACTCCTCCGGAGAAATATTCTCCGGTATAGCAGTAGCTAGATAAATGTCTTCAGGAGTCGGCCCAGATCTAGTAGCCGATGCTGAGACAACAGCAGAAGAGGCAGCCACACAAACAGTGGGTCGCACGGGAACAGAAGTGACGGGCGTCGAAGGAGACACCCCGGGTGTAGTGGCAGCTGGCCTCGAAGTAGGAGATGATATTCCCATAGAGGCAGCAGCTGAGATAATCTGACCCAGAGATCTGTATCCCCGTGGCAAAGAAGGACCAGCTGACGATGTGGTAGCCAGCTCAGACTCGTCTCCCTCAAACAATCTACGAGGGATGCGCTGATAGTCATCAGACCCGGGAATTTCCTCACCAGAATCACTCATGGTTGATCCTGCCATTAAATCACGCAGAAGACGACGAGGACTAGGAGGAAAAACAGCAGCAATAAACGGTGAACCCGATGTAAGAGAAAGGAAATCAGCTCCTAATCTCAATTCAGACACAGGGTCCGAAAAGGGCCAGTTGAACTCAACTGGTTCTCCAAAGGGTTGCTCGACGAGGACCGGTCCCCCGTCAGGGAACTCGGAGACAACAGGCTGCTGTGGTTCAACAGAAGGCTCAGAAGCCTCTGAAGAATCGTCCGTGTAAGGACTACCAGTAGACGAAACCGAGGGTTCCGCCACCGTGACAAAAGACTAAAAGAAGAGAGCACACACACACACGGGCTGAAAACGAGTTAAGACACACGATCAAACAGTCACAAGCAATATCTAAACGGGTGTGTAATCGTGGGAGATTGATTTTACCACATTGGAAAATAAACAAATTCTACCGTTTCATGTTTCAAGAGTCGAGAAACGATAAAAAGATGACTCTATCTCTTTCAGAGTTGATACAAGCATGAAAGGACAAGCGCTTGACGGTCTTTTCAAGTTTAGGGAGTCAGAAAAGACCAAATGACTGCTCAGGAAAAACTAGGCACAAAGGGTGTACCAAATATCCGTGAACCGCAATATACACCTTGGTTTCAAAAATGAAACAGAAATCGACCAAGGACTTTCCGTACGTGCAGGTAGTCTCCCCGAATGCTGTGTTCGGTGTATCACGGGTATAGGGCGGCAGACTCGGCTTCCTATGGATAAAGGATTGAAAACCTAGAGGGGTCTCCCTTTATATACACGACGGTACGGGGAGCGCAAGTCCGTACTAGCGCTGTCTAAAGCCAACAGGCGAACGACAGCTGCTAGGTTTAACGACGCCGAAACACGTCTCTAGCCTAGACCTTCTAAATATGTTTCGTTAAGTTCCAATGTTGCCTTAGGTTAATTGAATAAATTTTACAGTTGATCTTCAATTAAGTTTCAATTTCCAGGCCCTATCGTATGTAGTGTCTCCTAAATGCAAGCTATATGCCACGGTGCAACATTTCGTTCGATGAAAACTAGTTAAATGAGAGTTGAGAGATTTTATACAAACGAAATGAACGGAATACAAACAAGAATATCTCTAATGCAACTAATGCAATTGCACACTTTTCATTCAAACACTAATCACTAGCAATATGGAAAAGATCACAATTTGCACTAATTTAACAAAAGCAAAAGAGATTATATATTTTTTTTTTGATTTTCAATGTTTAATGGCTAATGTTCACTGAAAACAAAAGGAACAATTTGAGAAATGATATCTAAGAG
The DNA here is from genome assembly GCA_034641835.2 of Pinus albicaulis. Taxonomy (NCBI): domain Eukaryota; kingdom Viridiplantae; phylum Streptophyta; class Pinopsida; order Pinales; family Pinaceae; genus Pinus; species Pinus albicaulis. The sequence goes on along the minus strand of CM076569.1, from coordinate 93,568,640 downwards.
AGCGAAGCAAACAACATTCGCTCAACGAAGCAAGCAACCAAATCTCTAAATCGACCCAAAGTCCCTCAAAGCAAAGAAAGACTTGAAAACTTCCGATGGACGTGTGATCTGGGTCCAAAGCAAGGCAAACGAATTCTGAATGAAGGAATGAACAATCACTCAAAAGACGTAGGAAAACAATCAAAGACTGGTAAGAGAGCGTGGAGAATCAATCAACAAGTTGACAGGACAATCAGAACACCAAAACTCCCAATGGAGGGCTCGATTCACTAAGCCACTAGATGCCCTAGGGCTCAAATCGTGAAATCGATAGACATAGGCAAACAACCAAAGGATAGCGGTGAATTCCAGTCAAACAAGACTCCAACACACTCAGACAATCAGGAAATCAAGAAGAAAAGTACTGGTCAAGCTCAGAAAGCCAAAAAATGAAGAAACTCAAAAAGTCACAGGGGTGGCGCGACTGTGGCCTTGAAACTAGCGCCAGAGGCCGATTGGCGCGACACAGACAAATGCAACAAGCGCCAAGTGGCGCGACTGTCGGGTTAAAACCCGCGCCAGTCGAGTTCTTCAATAAAAATTAAAAAACAAGCTAATCTGAAAGTAGACCAATACAAGCTAAGCAAACCAAGAGGCTAAAATAATGAAAGAATCCAACCCAGAAGGATCATCAAGCAAGGAGAAACAATCAAAGCGAACCAATCATAACGGGACAAGGAAAACCGGACGATCCCCAGCGGAGTCGCCAATTTGTTGAGGAGGCAAATCCCCTCTGCGGACAGAGGCGATCCCTACTAGCCCAGCAGGGGTCTAGCAACAAACAAACAATGCTATGACGCAAGCTCCTAGTTACGAATGAAAGACTTGGGATAAGAGCCTACCCGAATTCCAACGCTAGATCTGAAGAAGAAGATGTCCCCGTCCTTCAGCCCTGGCAGATCACAATCCTTCCACGATCTCCGTGGATGAACACCTGCACACAGAAGAAACGAACAGATACATGCATAGGAACCAACATACGTAACTAAACATCGGTCAGAAAAGATATTACTCGCATTAACATGATGGAAAAAGGAGTGGAACCATAATCATAGTCATCTATTAAAATGATAAACGAATAGAAGTTACAAACAAGTTCTGACGTCGCAGCTTCCTTCGAACGGGTCTCCGGTCGTCCACGTCTCGCAAAGCTCGCCAAGGAAAGGGAAACCTCTCCAGAGTCTCGTAACAATGGTCTCCTCGCTTGAATGGGCCTTAAGGGAAAGAAGGGATTCTTTACAGCACAAAGGCACCTGGGAATAGGGAGATGCAAAGCTTCAGCACTTCAAGACTAGCTTGCCATGGATCTGAGCAAGCTTTTATAGATGGGGAAGGAGGGAGTTGGGATCCCTAATATTATGGGATTGGCCCTATCAACAAGGAAGGTTCCATAGAAGGTGGCAAAACCACTTCCCTTCCATAGAACTCCCGCAGCCAAACCTCCCAACTCAAGATAGGCAATGGTTGTGAGTTTGTTTGAACTCAACTTCCGCCATCCATATTTAAAAAACAGTCCCTAAAATGGGTGGCGCGACTGCTGCTCTATGACAGAGCGCCAAGTGGCGCGACCTCTTTACAGGATTTCCCTGATTGGCGCGAGCACTGAACTGTCTACCCGCGCCAATGCAAAAAGAGCCGTTTTTCATGGATTTTGCAAGGAGATGTCTCAAGGGGAAATGAAGCTCATACTCAGAGGGATGCATTGATGATGTTTTCAAGGCATGACAGTGTTCACAGGTCACATAATGGGTCCTCCATTTTG